>VBRH01000184.1:0-32015 GCA_014578085.1 Cardamine resedifolia | reverse complement strand
ATATATATATATATATATTATTCTTATCAATGCATTCACTAGTTTTAGTCACACTGCTAATATATATTTTCATACTCTAAATGTTTTTCACTTGCTAATATGCGTTTTGCAGAGATGGAGAGTGATATCACAGACAAATGGAAAGAGCAAGAGCGAGAAGTTTCCGCCTCCTCACCAAGACGGCGCAGTTGGGCATCCGTTGGAAGTTCAGTCAAAGAAAAGCTCAGTATTTGGTGTAAAGCCTGAGACTTCTTTAGGGTTATCGAGATCATTCAAGTCTGGAGAAGGGACATCAATGAGAAAGATTTCGAACAAAGACGGGACTCGCGGGTCTTCTTCTAGAAAATACATATGGGGACTTAAACCTCCTCCGGCTCTCGGGCTGTCGATGGACTTACTTTTTAAAAGCAGATCAGAAGTTTTTGGGATCCGGAGATAGGATAAGAGATTGGAGTTACATTAGTGTTTTAAAATAAGAGATTGTTTCTTTTTCAATTCAGGGGAGAAAGATTGGTTGAAGAAGTTGAAATTCTTTTGTAGTAGAATAGAGAAGAGAGTGCACAAGTGAAAATATGTGGTTTTGACTCTGATGTAAAAAGTAAAAACATAATTCATGTAGTTTTAAATTGTATAGTTGTTGAAATGGGTTTTGAGGCTTTAAAGATTGGATCTTTTGCTCATCTCAGTTTCGTAAAGAATTGTCAAAATTTTGGCCTGCAACTTTGTACCGTTTGGTTCAATTCGTTTTGGGTGTTTCGGTTAAAGGCTAAAATTACCGAAATTATCTGAACAAAATTTTGGATCGGATCAGTTCGGTTATAGGTTAGGTTGGTTTGGTTATTTGGCTAGAATTCATACCAAAATTCGGTTTAGTTTGGTACGGGAGACAAAATTAAGAAAATTATGCAATTTCGTGAAATTCGGTTTATTTAAAAAATTAGAAAAACAAAATTAACTGTTCGGTTCACCGAGCCAAACTTCTCACTAAGCTCATTTCAAAAAGTTATTGATCATTTCTTACAATTTGTTTTGTTTAGATTTGATTCCTTGAAAAATTACGATCATAGGGGAAAACAATTGTTTAGACCCCTAATTTTTTTTTTTAAGTTTGTTTGATTATGTTTTTTACTAAAAAACATTTTTGGACCCCTAATAACTGAGTAATATTTTTGTAAATTTAATAATGATTTTTTTTGTCCTTTTCAATCTAAATTTTAAAATATTTTAATATTTATATATAAAAAAATCGGATCCCTTAATTATTAAGAAACAGAAAAAACCCTCCATATGAGCGGACACTGCATGAAATAGAGTAATGGGAAAACAAAGAATCCAGCATAACAGATAACACTAGATTATTTGAAGCAGAGAGAGTGTAGAATACAGAGAATGTGTGGTTTCAGTTTCTTGAGGAAAGAGAGGCAGAAGAGAGTGTGGCGTAGAGTTTCTTTTCATGTTACTTGGGGTTTAAGCATAGGGTTTATAAATGGTTGCTTCGAACTCAAGTTATTTTTTCTCTTTTCTTCTCTCGTTTACATTACGGACACAGTGAGATTTCTGATGATAATGATGGAACTAAAGAGAGAAGATTGTCCATTATTTTTGCTTTTTGACACTTATGAGTTCAATTAAAATATTCGGTAAATTCTCTTAAAATGTGATCTTTGGAGTTTATGTCAGATAACAGTGAACATTCTCTCAAGTATTGACTTATTTGTCTCTCAATACAACTGGAAACAAGTTTACAGATCAAATTCCAATTTCATCATAAATTTCCATAAACAGAAGAAAAACATACTTACATATATATATATATATATATATATATTCACAACTCACAACTTTATGAAAATCCTTATATATTCACAACTTTACTGTTTCTTGAGTAATGGAATTTAAGTGGTAATTACAATACTCAATCCTACTAATGCTCAGTGTTGTTGATCTCTAATGTTCTGTCTCCAATGGTGAAGAAGTGCTGATGCGGAATTGCAGATTTTGCGGTCTTTGTGTTTCGTAAGACGCTCAAGCTTCTCCATGATCTTCCTTGTTTCATTAGCTGTTGAGCTTATGGGGTAACTGATGAGTAAAGACAGAGTGTCTACGCAGATTGATGTCTCTGCTTTAGCCGCAAGAAGTCCCTTTGCGTTGGCCACATCAGCTGATTTCTTGGCTATCTCGAACAGCTCCAACATCTCTGTTGCATTCTTCGTCAAGGCAGGGTTTTTAGATACTTTCAAAAGCGGCTGCTTCTTCAGATTCTGCTTAATCTCGCCCACTTCATGAGCCCTAGATTTAGGGTTTTCAGAAAGTTTCATTCGTAGACCTGATTGCTTCTTACTTAGGATAGGCTTCGCTGCAAAAGACTTGCAATCATCATCAGCCACTTGGTGAGATCTCTCTGTATCTGTTGCAACATCATGAGATCTCTGCAGAGGTTCTTTCTTCTTCAACACGGAACATACTTTAACAACATTAGGTTTCTTCAGATAAAAAGGAATAGCTTTGTTGCAAGTGGTAGTAGTAGTGTCTCTTCCGCGAGAATAAAGAGTCTTCCTCCATGAGTTAAACAAGACTGCAAGTGGTTTTTATGGTGTCTCAAACTCTGCAAAGGGAAGATAGCTTCCGAGTCGCAAATTTCTTTGACAGAGTGATTCATATTCTTCAAGTATCGAAAACTTTCAAAGCAACGCTCAACTTCAGAAACACTCTTTGAATTAGCGGCTTTAATTGCAGCATATATCAAACGGTGATGAAGATCTGATCTCTCCGTTGCATTCACCATCTTCTTCTTCAGGTGATTTTCTCCGATGTTATAATTCTTCGTAAGAGAATAAATTTGGAAAAGATGAAACTAGAAGATAGGGTTACTCTCAAGTCTCAGCTTTGGATATCAAAATATGGAAACATATATATATAGTATTAGAGACCCAAGAAAAGGAAATAATAGAAATTTGTTGTTGTTGAGTCACTTTTTCCTTCTTTTTTTCCTCCTTGGGGTTAATTGCGTCAGATCAATTATTTCAACGTTAACAAAATCATGATCAGACCAGGATAATCAAAGATTAAGCTTGTTGTTAGTTACTTCATTAACTACGTATGTTCGGTCCCTTCTTTTTCAGTTAATTTAAATGGAAATACTCCATTCTTATTATAAAAAAAAACTCAAGCAAGCTTAAATTCAGTTTTTTTTGGGGTCAAAATTCACTTATTTATTTGCCTCACTTATCGGCATTTTTATGCTTTAAATATTGTCATGTTTAGCACTGTATATTATTATACCTCAATTATAATTCAAAATTTAAATCTAATACCTTAATTTACAAAATCGAGAAAACATTTACATATCCCGTAACACTATTGTGACAAGCTATTAAATCTCGTTTATGTGGAATCCACGTAATAAACAACACCTGTTTTGTTTAATCGCAGAATTAAATATTGGTCAAAACGACATCGTTTCGGCCAAAACTGATAACTAAAAAACGCATAAAAAGACATTATTTTGCTGTAGCAGTTCTTATGTTTCCTTCAGTTCCTCTTATCACGATAACAAGAACATGTTATATCTTCCTCTTGCATGCTTCATGATTTTAAAGATAATAGACTATGTTGGTACTGGGTTTAACACCCTGACCATAACCCGATCTAAATCAAAACCCAACCGGGACGTCAATCGAGAAAGCCCATCAAATATGAAGGAAAATGGCCCATAAAACTCGAACACCAATTCGGCCCATTCTGAATTGCCCATCAAGCTGGCCCAACCGACTTACAACCGCCCTCTAAACTCTATAAATAGAAGGTTTCGATCACAATTCAAAAGGATCCGAAAAAAGCAAAAAATAAGATCCGACCTCGTAATCTGTAATAATTTGAGCATCAATCTCCGATCTCCGATCTCACTCAATAAGTACAACCAACTTTTCAACTGATTAATTCTGATCGACTTGATTAATATTCTGATCGACCAACTTAACAAATTATTGAACCAACATGTTCAACAAATTATATTTCAACTGTTGAAGAGTTTTGTGCAAGAATCATAGTTTGAACGTTCTCAAAGCCGAGTTTCAAGTTTCTCGAAGGAAAATAAGGTAAATCACAATAAAACTCTATTTATAAATTTTCTTGAGTTTGTATGTAAATATTGAGAAAAATCGTGTGACTTTGTATAGCCTAGAATATATGGATGTAAATTAGAAACAATAAGTTTATATTTTAGTGATTTAGAGACAATAAAATGATTGTGAACACCAAGTATTAGGAAAAATGTCAATATTTAAAACCAAATTTTCTCCCCTTGTTTCAGCTCCGGCGACGACGAATTGATAGTTTTTCAAGTCTACTAAAATGTAAAATAGTTTCAATTTTATATTTAAATAACAACTATAATTCAAAATTAATTAGTAACTTACTTCAATTTTTTTGGTTTGAAAAAAACTCTAATGCGGGATCTACGGTGTAGGTAAAAACAGTCACAAGTTATGATATATCCGAGAAATTTTACAGGTTCTATTTTTGCTTAGAATCCCTTTGAAAAACTTGGGTTGCTTATTGTTGGCTAATAATAGGAAATTGATGGATGTTTCATGAAGAACATTGTCAAAGGACAATTCTTGGTAGTTGTAGGAAGAGATGCAAAGAACCAAATACACCATGTGGCTTGGGTTGTTGTGCAATCAGAAAAAACAAAGAGTTGAGTTTGGTTTATCAATAAGCTTATAGTTGATTTGAACTTTGAAGATGGAAATGGGTTTAGTCTAATTTCATATAGACAAAAAGTAAGTTGATTTTTACTAATATTTTTCTCTTTAATATGTTATTAATTTACTTATAATTTACGTTCTTGTGTTCTTATAACAAGATTTACTAATTGATGTGGAGCAAGAGTTGCATAAAGTTGAACTATGTGCGCACACCACATCTATGAGAACCTTAGGAGATTTTTTTCAGGGAAAAAATTGCATGCATACTTGTTTTGGCTTGTTGCAATAGATCTTTAATTTTGCTGAGTATGAGCAAGTTATCCAAGTATTGAAGAATTATGACACCAATGTGTATGAAGCATTGATGTTGAAGAATCCAAGAAATTGTAGTCAAACTTTCTTCAGTTGAATCTCAATGTGTGAAGATGTTTCCAATAACTTTTCCGAGTCCTACAACAATGATATAAACAAAGCTCAAGAGGTGTCATTAGTAGAGATGTTGGAGACGATAAGATGGCAATGCATGAGTCGTAATGATATGAGGCTGAAGTAGGCGATAAAGCATCAAAAAAAGTATAACCTTAAAGTCACAAACACCATTGCTCTAGAAGAGAAGCATCGAAAGTATTGTAGAGTTATTCCTAGTGGCAATGTGCGGTATGAGGTGACAACACATAACATGGCATTAATGTTGGTATGAATGAAAGGACTTGCGTATTGACCTGGGTATCTGTGGCGGTCGGTCTGTGGCGGTAGCGTACCGCCACCAGCTGTGGCGGTCGTTCTGTGGCGGTAGCCTACCTCCACCAGCACGAGCATTGTGTGGCGGTCCGTCTGTGGCGGTTACCTACCGCTACGCATTGCTTGTGTCAATTGTAGCGGTCCATTCATAGCGGTCAAACGACCGCTATGCATTTCTCTAGGAAGCATGATTGGCGTGCAAGGTATGGCGGTCCATCCGTAGTGGTAGCCTACCGCCACACACAGCTCATACAATGTGTGGCGGTCAATTGTAGCGGTCACCTACCGCCACACAGCACATGCAGTGTGTGGCGGTACCCTACCGCCACAGACCGCAATTCCTCTAAATCCGGAAAATATTTCTCTCCACTCACATTTGAAATCAAATGTGAGCCTCCTCCATAGGCTCCGATTTCAGTGGGCTCTAGGATTTGTTTATGCTATAAATATGTTGTAACACTCTTCATTAACACTTAATGAATCAAGGATTCTTGTTACTACTCTCTAGTTCTTATTCTCTCATGTTCTTCATGTTCTTCATACTCATCACTATCTATCACTCTCTATAATCTATTTCCGCAAATTCTAACATTGCGCATGTAGAAGGTAGAGTATGACATAAATTTGTTGTCATTATATCTTAGGTGTCATATTGATGAAGAAGCTTAAGGCAGAGGATTTGGTCTCCAGCTGGTATTTGACAACAACTTGGGTGAAAATATATAGTGATCAAATCGAGCTAGTTAATGGGATTAGATTTTGGAGAAGATCTGGTGAAAGTATGATTGAACCACCACAAAGAGAGATAACTCAAGGTGCCAAAAAGAAGCAGAACAAATGAAAGTCAAAAACAATTCTTCAAAAAAGAAGTAGAAAGGGAAAGGGAAAGGGAGAAGAGCCTCATATAAAGAAGATAAAACTTGCATGAGAATGTCAATTTAACAAAAAATTTGTGACTTTTGGCCTCATGTTGTTGTCGTTTGTAAAGGTACACTTATTGAAAAATTATATATTCAATATTACTTTCATTCTCGTATAAATCTCTCGATCTTTCTCTTAATACATAATACAGTATCATAAACATTGTCATACAACATGCATGCTCATAATCATGCTCATAATTAGACAAAACATCGTCATCAAACATACAAATATCTTATCCAAAGATGAAGTAATAACCAAAGAACATGACTAAATCACACACAATCATATTTTTGAAGCAATGTATGTCTTCTCTCTCTTTTCCAATGAGAGAAACCTCGACTTTAAGCTCTCCAATCTCTCTTTATCACATCTTTGAGTTATTGCTTTGATGGCTTCAATCTTGTTTTCCTAGCTATTCCGCCTCACAAGTGTGTGTTTCTATTTCTTCGAACATAGATATGTCAGTTCATTTGAACAAATGGCTTTTATCCTACAAAAAATATGACATCAAATCTATCTAGATACTCAAATCAAAGAACATAACTAAATCACACATGATATCCAAAGATATCAAATCAAATCTATCTAGATACTCATATCTAGATATCCAAAGAATATGACTAAATCACACACAATCATATTTTTGAAGCAATGTATGTCTCCTCTCTCTTTTCCAATGAGAGAAACCTCGACTTTAAGCTCTCCAATCTCTCTTTATCACATCCTTGAGTTATTGCTTTGATGGCTTCAATTTTGTTTTCCTAGCTATTCCGCCTCACAAGTGTGTGTTTCCATTTCTTCGAACATAGATATGTCAGTTCATTTGAACAAATGGCTTTTATCCTACAAAAAATATGACATCAAATATATCTAGATACTCAAATCAAATTGGAAACTATCTATGTTAATGACTGAATTGAAATATTATCGCCTTGGAAATATTCACAACTATTAATGAAAAAGTTAGAGAACTCAAAAGATATTCAGTTACCAATGACTAACCTGAACTAGCTGATGAAAACATTGAAATCGTTGATGATATCCAAAAACTTAGATTTCAAAAATGCCCAGATATTTGTATTTTTTCTTAGTTGTCGAGAGGTAGAAGAAGAAGGGAGAGAATAAATAACAGGAAAACGATTCATATTTGTGTTTTTTTATAATGTGTTTTGGCCAAAACGATGTTGTTTAAATAAGTTGTCACAACGACATCGTATTGAAGCAAATTTAAATTATGTGATTAATCAGACAAGTGTTGTTTATTACATAAATTTCAGGTGGATTCCACGTAATCGAGATTTAACATTTTCGTTAATAGTGTTATGTGATATGTTCTATATGTTTGCAAAATTTTGTAAATTAATGTAATTGATTCAGATTTTCTATTAGTTGAAGTATAATAATACACTATGATAAATGTCATGTATAAATTGAACATATTAAAAATTTTGAGGTATGAAATTGTCAACTTTCCATCGATTTATTGTGTATTCTTTTCTTTATTAAAAATTTTTACTAACGTAAAAAAAATATTCATTCCGTCTTAAAAACATAATTTAATATTTAATTTAAACAACTCAACCAATACAGACACATCAAAATATTTTGATTTATTTACGTCATACATCAAAATATTAATGGTTGCAAAAGTTCAATAAATTCAATTTCTTGCATAGAAACTTGAAAACAATAAAAAAAAATGAAAAAAAAAAATGTAATCATTCACAAATCACAACCCTTGCGATACTCCTGAAGTAACTATCTCTTTCACTGAACTTTCTGATTCCAGTAGCTCGACAATTTTGGATTATTTTGTTGAAAAGCTAATTTAGAAGAATTGATATATCTTTGGAGTACTTGCTAATGGAGTTTTTGGGATCCGAAACTGGTGTTTCAGATGTGATATGATCTCATCACAAAGAGTAAAAGAAGGTGGAGCTGATGTAATTCAAAATTATGTGTTTGAATCAAACATCATTGGTTTGATGTTTAATTTGTCCTAGGATTCTTTCGCTATACCATACATAGAAATGTATGCAACTGTTAGAATAATTTATCGCACATTGAGACTTGGGAAGACTTGTGGACTTGTATATATAAGTGTATGACAATCCTCCATTCTTGAGCTAACTTTTGGGTGTGAATTAGGCCCATACCTACTGATATGGTATTCGAGCATGCCCAATCTCTTGATTGTGGGGCCACCCGTGATGTCCACTCCCACAAACTTCACTTTAGATGTCCAATCTTGATGGTGAGGGGTGTGTGTTAGAATAATCTATCTCGCATCGAAGCTTAGGAAGGCTACTTCACACTTTAGATGTCCAATCTTGATCGTGAGGGGTGTGTGTTAGAATAATTTATCCCACATCGAAGCTTTAGAAGACTTGTGGACTTGTATATAAGTGTGTGGCAATCCTCCACTCTCCAGCTAGCTTTTGAGTGTGAGTTAGGTCCACAATTACTAATAGCAAGCAACCTTATTTTCTTCAAGACTGAAATCAATATAGAAGTGAGTTCATTCTTTAGATCTAGGATTTGCGGGCTTGTGGAAAAGAGAAATGGATTCACGTCAATTTTATGGTCTCAAGAGGAAAAGGTTGATGTTTTTCTTTATAAGGGTTGTTCTTGAGTAACCAACCATATTTCAAATCTGACGCAAGAGCAAAAACTTTCCCATTAAGAAATATTGTAAAGTCGAAGTTTGTTAAGAAGAAAGATGGGGATTATAAGTGTTTGGTAATAATCCAGTCTAGAGGATTTCCGGCAAACTCTTAACAATGATAGTATCAAATAGTTAAAACTCCACAAACTCTGATGATTACTTCAAACTATAATTTACTGAACATCATTGGATTTTATTTCCATTCTACACTCTTTAAACAACAAAACCAGAATAGAAACACACAGAAATTAGACACACCTCATTCATTATTTGATGGACAAAAGAAACACAGGTGTTGTGAACTCTTTTTAGTTTTTACCAGCGTTCTCGATCAATTTATCAATTAACCCAAAAGATTAGAATTTTTCAATTTTGGGAATGACAAAAAGAAAAAAAAAACGAAACCGCAGTACAGAATATTAGCAAAAAAAGATTAAAAAAAATCACGAGGAATGGTGGCTTTTAATAGCAAAAGAGAGATATCATTTTCTCCTTTTTTTTCTTTTCTTATTTTCCTTTCCCTTTAAAAAGATCAAAGAAGAAATGTGTAGAGACGATGATGATGTTGTTTTTATTTGGATCTGTAACAAGCTCTCTTTGCTGCTCGCACGATATCCTCTACCTGCAATATCATTTAAATCTCAAATTCATTCTATTTGATTTCAGTTTTTATGCAACTAAGGGATTAAACAAACCTGAGGAAGAGCCAATCTCTCTAAGTTAGCTGCATAAGGCATTGGAACATCAGCTCCTGCAATCCTCTCGACTGGTGCATCCAAGTATGAGAAGCTCTCCTCTACGACCGACGCACTGTCCCATGACCGAAAATAATAACCCGTATTTTATAAATATTATACTACAATCCAACTTAATATAAGATTCTATATTGAGTCAAGGCAAGTGAAGTTAACCAGATTTCTGCGCAGACTCCATGTTGAGGGAAACCTTCTTCAACTGTTACCAATCTACTCGTTTTTCTCACTGAAGCATTGATGGTGGCTCTGTCTAGCGGACGGATTGACCGAAGATTTATTACCTGAAGCATTTTATAAAAAAAGGTTTAGAGTTCAATGTATTGGTTTTAAGCAAAATCACAAGACAGAAATTTGAAATCTTTCATACCTCAGCACTTATTCCCTCTTCCGCGAGCTTTTCAGCTGCCTAGAATCAGGTCATATTAAATAATTCAGAGACAGAAAAAAATAGATGCACGGGTTTATAAAAACAATCATGTGAAGCAAAAAAATCATCTGAAAGGAAAATATTTAAGCTATAGGCGCAACGTGAAAGTAGGGAAATGGCAAACCTTGAGGGCAAAACCGACCATCTTCGAGAAAGTTGTTATTGTTACATCTTTTCCTTCTCGTTCAATCTGTTATAAGCCAAAACAACATTAAAGCATCCAATTGCTAGATAGAAGAAACAATAAAAGAAAAAGGCGATAAATATCAAGTTAGTGTAACCTTGGCTTTGCCTATGGGAAGACAGAAACTTGAATCAAGTGCTTCTTCTGAAATAGGAAACGATTCACCATATCTGCGGGATAGAATTAATTTAAGGGGTCGTTGATATGTGTCTGTAGGCTCTTATTACATGCGAAGAATTCAAATTATACTTACAGTAACTCGTTTTCAAGGAAGACAACAGGGTCGGGGTCTCTAATGGCAGCTTTAAGAAGACCACGAGCATCTTCAGCTGAATACGGAGCGAGGACTTTCAAACCAGGAACTGAGGCGTACCATGCTGCATAGCACTGCAAAATGTAGAACAAGATATCTCCATTCAACATCCAGAGATACAAATAAAAAGGTCACAAAGCGGATAATTCCTGATTCCTTATAGTGATCATATAGTAAAGTATCATTTTACGAACCGTCATAATTCCTAAATACATGTATCCATCATGTTAGACAAACAGAGAAACATGGTATGCCCTTCTCTGAGACAGGTAGTCATAGTTTCATGGATGCAACTGTGCATTACCACACTTAAGAGAAAACAGTTGCACACCACTGAGCTAGGAACCTTGATCTTAATCAATCAGGTGAATGACTCATCTATTTAGGGTAAATTTTGATCAATGTTAAAGACAAAGTCAGTTCCTTGATCCTATTTGAATATCAGTATCAGTATCACAGAAGCTGAAGGTAATGTTTGAAACAATGTAAGCAACAAATTGTCCATTTTCTTTTGGGTGAAGGAAAAGGTATGTTGTGCAGAAGCGTTTGTGTTTACCTGAGAATGCTGAGCCCCAACACCAGCAGCAGCACCATTGGGTCCTCTAAAGACGATGGGTACATTTATTTGTCCAGCAGACATGTAATTTGACTTTGCAGCTGAATTGATGATATGATCAATTGCCTGAAAGAAGTTCAATAGATATTAGGATACATATAGGGGGGGACAAAAAATGAGCACTTTAATATCAGTGGTAAGAAGATGCCAAAATAACATAAAGACAATGATGCATGGAACATATTTGCATCACAGTGCATGATCCCGTAGCACAACGATGAGGCATAATCAAGTCAAAGAAAGAGGCAAAATGTATTATTAAAAAATAGAACAAAAACCAAAGCTAACCTGCATAGAGAAGTTAAACGTCATAAATTCTACAACAGGCTTCAAGCCAGCGTAGGCAGCACCAACTCCAATTCCAGTAAATCCAGCCTAAAACATTATTAAAAGATGACTGTCAAAAATCTTCTCAATCTAGAAACATCCCGACGTAAGGATCGCAACTGCACTACAAGAAAATAGTATAAGAATTTCAAACCTCGGTAATAGGGGTATCGTAAACTCTCTCAGGACCATATTTCTCCAAAAGGCCTTTAGTGATCTATGAGTACATGACAGACCTCCAGCATCAGAACAGGTTCAAAACAAGAAAATTATAACAGGAAAATATCTATTTCCATCAGTCAAACAATTCTAACCTTGTAGGCACCTTGATATTGGCCAACCTACAAAAAGAAGATAAAAGTTGAAATATAAATAGCTAATTAGAAATGCCAGATGAATAAATCAAACATGTCAGTTGCAACTAACCTCTTCACCCATGACAAACACTTTAGGATCTGCAGACATTTCCTCATCAATTGCAGAATTTAGAGCATCTCTGACTGTCATCTAAACAAGGATTTGCATACAAAAAATGTAAGCAATATTACAATATTATGGAAAATTCCATATACAAGGAAAAATAAGTTTCAAATGATCTCTCAAAATGTAAATTAAAATCTAACTTAAGCTCCAGTTGTTGAGATTCAAAAATGTTACTACACTAATTATGCGAGTCCTCTAAACTTCCACCATTTTCAATGACAGAATCCAGGAGAAAAAT
Source organism: Cardamine resedifolia (assembly GCA_014578085.1). Taxonomy (NCBI): domain Eukaryota; kingdom Viridiplantae; phylum Streptophyta; class Magnoliopsida; order Brassicales; family Brassicaceae; genus Cardamine; species Cardamine resedifolia. The sequence continues at coordinate 19,633 of VBRH01000184.1, read as the reverse complement.
CCAAAAGGCATTAACATTTGTTCAATGATTACAATCCTTTCGTTCACTAAACTCGATATCTTCGGTGAACATAAAAAAGCGACAAAGCGACATAGCCCGAAGAAGGCAGCATCAAAAGGAAAAGTATAGAAGGAGATCCTCAAGTAGTTTGGCAGAAATTAGCAGCTCTTATCATCCTAAATTGACTAATATTATCTTCCCTAGCTCATAAACACAATTGACAAACACATAACCAAACCTTCACAAGACACGTAAAGCAACTGAAAATACGATATAGACAGATATTTACCTCTTTTGCACCAGCTGCATAGCTCCTAGCAGGAACTAACGCCGATCGCGTCCTTCTGAGAAACTGATCAAAATCCATTTCCGAAAATCAGAAAATTGCGAAACACACAAACAACAAATCCGATCCTAAAGACTCCAAGAAAAATCTCAAATCGTATTCGCACTGGAACAGATAAAAACGAAGAAGTAACAGCCTCATACCGAAGCAGATAAGCCTCCATCGACGGCTCTTTGCCTCAAGATTCCCAACATTCTCCTTAACTGACAAAAATTCAGATACGAAGAGATCAAAAGCTCCGTAGATCTAACAATCGTTCGAAGTTAAAATTTTTTTTTTTTTAAAAACGATGAATCATAATCCGGAGTACAAAACGGTGAAAGCTAAAAACGAAGGAAGCAGAGTAGATCGATATCGGAGATAGAAATGATTACCTGAGATTGTAATGATCTACCGCGCCGGCGAAAAGGTACAGAGACGGCGGATTAAGAGAAGAGAAGAGAGACGACTCAAAGCCTGAGCGAAAGGGCACTGTTTTTTTTTTTTCTAACAAGAGCTCAAGAGATTTCAATTAAGAGTAGGTCTCATCATCAAATTTACATGAACCGTCCGATTTAACACTCTTGGTCATCATCAATGGTTGACATTTCGTATTATACTTTTTCTTTCCCTTTTTCTTTTTTCAACTACATAATTTATTCCATCTGTTGAAGTTTATAAAACGGGCTACAAGTATTTATTTGGATTATTTAGGTAGATTGTGTTTTTTTTTGTTTGGGAGGTTTATCTGCAAAAATGATACTGTGGAAAAATCGTAAATTTGTCATGGAATAAAAAGTATATTGTTTAATCAAACTAAAAAAAAAAATGCTACTTTTGAAAATAACACTTGAATTTAATTTCAAGTAAATATATTATTTACTAATTTATGATAATTTACACCAATAATTGAAAAATCATAATTTACTTATTTATTTAATTCAATGTTGATTTTGAATAAATATTTATGAAATCAACACTTGAAATCTATTTATTTAATTTTGTCACCATTCACCAACATTTACGTATTTACGATTTTTTCATATCGGTTTTTTTTTTTTTAAAGAGTTGTGTTCTTAAAAAGTAATTATTATCAATTTGCTTCTCTTAAAGTAGACTTACCTCACAAAGGGCATCTTTTGATGTGATATGACTACATTTTAAAATGGCTTTTGGGGTCTAATTGCAGTTTTTTAATCTGAAGTACCAATTAGTCCAAAACTCTGAACAAAAAAAAAAAAACACACACACACACAAAAACTAAATTCATAATATCTCTCTCAACTTCATGGTTGAGCTGATGAATCAGCACTGTTAGTTTCCTTTTGCTTTCTTTCAGCTTGAAGTGATCTGCAAAGCGATTCAAGCTTATCTTTTTGTTTCTTTGTCTTCTCCAACAGTTTCTTCAATCGTTCACGCTGTTTCAATGTCAATCAAAAGAGTGAATTTTACTTTACAGCTTCATCATCCTTAAAAAGTGATGGGAACAGACAGTTTTGTTTTTTTTACCTCTTCAACGAGTTCTATGAGAGTGGTATCCGATTTCTCGGTTTTGCTCTTCAAGAATGCGTTTTCTTTTCTGAGTTCTTTGATTGCTTTTGACATCTACTCAAAGACATCAACAGAGACATGATCAAGTTAATAAGATCACAGAAATGGTATTTCTGGGTCGTTCAAAGAATAATGAAGACGTTTTTACCATATCGATTTCTTTTTTGAATGTTTCAAACACTTCGTTGCTCTTCACCAACGCATCCTGCATAACCAACAGTCTTTTATTTATACATTCTTTTCAGTTAATTTCAACAAAAACAGATCTTAATAGAGTAATGCAACCCAAATCAAGCTATCATATTATCAGTGATCATAATGAATCGAGAAGACGATAAAGCATTATTTAGTAAACGTAAAAAGGGAAGAGAGCAGACCTGGAACTGCTGGAATTTCTCTCCATCAGATGTTAGCTGCAACCGCAAATTTTTCTCAGTTGATAAAAGCTGGGAAACTTGATCTGCGTAAACTTTCATCTGAGCTTGTTCATGGATGAGTTTCTCTTCGTGCTGTTTAATTTTTAAAGCAGATATCTGTAGCTCGAGTGATTTCTGCTTCAACTATTCATTCAAAAATGAAATGCTGTCAAGTATACATCACCGTCAAGCCAAAAGTTTTGGCAAGATGATGCTTCAGATATAGTTGAAAAAATGAATATGTAATTATACTCTTTGCTCATGTTGTTGTTCTGAAAGCATATATTGATCAGCCAGGTGCTTCAACTTCGTCCTCAGCCTGGACATTAAGAAACAAATCTACTGAAATCAGAAAGAACCTCTAAAACATGTTACCGAGCATATGTAAGAATATAGTCATGCCAATGTAAGAATATAGTTTGAAAAATGCGAGTGAGCATATTCAAACTAATTTTAACATAATCTGTAACAAAAACTATACGTATATAATATAACATATACTTAAATTTTCCTAGTCTACAATTGAAAATGTTATAGTTGAGTTCTTTCGGCTTACATCTCATTTTCTTTTAGTTGCGAGAGGCTTTCATCCTTTTGCTCGTCCAACTTAATGCTCACATCCTATAACCAAAGCAGATTAGTAAGGTCAAGAGAATAAAAAAAATGAAAAGGGAATTGCATAAATATTCAGATTTCATCTTTGTAAGCTCCTGAAGTTGCAAAAGCCAACAAGAAAAATTCATCAGCTAACTCTCTATCAGCCTATTTCAGAGTATCTTCCATCTATGCGAAAATACTATGGACCCTTTTCTACTGTATAAAGGGGGCTCCGATATTTTCTAAGGATTAACTGGGTCTGTAATATTTTTATACTAACATGTGCCAATACTAATGCAGAGTTTCACAATATTAACGAAAAAAGAGAGATTTTCGAGACTCTCCAAAGCATATAGAATGGAAGAACAAGGTGCATTAGGATTTACCTACTTAGGAAGAAAAGACAAAAATATTACACAGTACTTGTTTTCTCTTTAGAACTGGTAATAACAATGGCAAAATGGCTCAAATTTTTATATTCAACAAAGATCAAAACACTGGGAAGAATTCGCATCGAATAAATGTGTTCAACTACCTTTATTGCTTCCTGAAACTTTGCCGATAGATCTGATCTTAAAGTCTGCCCCTCATTTGACACTCGCTTGCATTCTTCCTGTTATACAAACATCCAGTTTACACGACAAAAGGTTAGCTCCTCAAAAGAAGACAGTAGATATGGCAAACCAAAAAGAGTAAGCAAAGAAGAACAAAACAACATACCATCAACATCTTATTTTGACGTTGCAACTCTCTACAAAGAGACTCAAGCTTGTCACGGACAGTAATAGCTAGAGAAAGATGAGAAAAAACAATGGAAAACATATGAGTTAGAGACTACAAAAGCATCGAACAATGAAGGTAACACATAACTAGTTTTACTAATTTTCCTATTACCAGAATCTCTTTCAGAAAGGACTTGCTGATACTTGAGCATGAATTCAAGAAACTCTTTTTCTGATTTGAACATATTCTTTGAACCCTTACGCTTAGTCTCAACCACCTCCTGCTTTCAATATCAACACTGATTAATCTCAACAGTATACATATATTCTTCCCAAATTAAAAATGAACAAAGAAAGCATTTTTTTTATCCAAGTCCCTACTTATCATCTCACAGCATAAATCAAATGAAAATTCTTATCAACAATTGATCTCACAAAGATTTTATTAGCTCATCAACTTTGAGCTAGAAACCAAAAACCTCATAAAAAAAACTAACTTGTTTTTTGGGTTTGAGTGAATCAACACTCTGAGTTGAGTCCGTTTCCTTAGACAAGATTGGATTTTGAGTTGACCCTTCTGTTACTAACTCCAAAAAAGCAAAGAAACCAACATTAGGGTTTACAAAAGAAGTAAATTCACATAAAGAAAAATATGTTTCAAATTTTTCTCACTTGTTTGGGAAACAGGAGGAGAGATTTCGTTCTGCTCTAAGCTAAGCTTGCTCGAATCTTGAATTAGGTCATCTACGTCATTACCATCTGTTTCACACAAAGGAACTGGGAAAGTTCTGAGCTTTTCTGCTTTCTCGATCGCAATAGTTTCATTGTTTGTTGTTGTTGTGTTGCAATTTTTTTCTTCCTCAGGCTCTGTTGCGCCATCGACGAATCCATCGGGTAAGGAATCAACTTCAGGGAGCAAATTTGAATGTGGTGACTCCATTTTTTGACTCTTGGATCTGAAACCTAATTATGAATTAGGGAAATAGAGAAACCTCAAATGTCAAACAACTGTGACGGAATTAAGCAAAGTAGAGAAATCAAGTAATAATTGTTGGATTTGGGCGACAAGTTTTTAGTAGAATTTAATTTTAGTAGCGAAGCTGGTTTTTTTATGTTATTTAAAACAGGGGTTTTAATACTTCTTCCGTTTCAAAATATAGGATGTTTTAGATAAAGACACGCTCTTTAAGAAAATTTATTTTTACATTTTAAAATACAACATATCATTTTTTAAAAAAAACAATTAATCAAAAAGTTAAAGAAAGTATTACATTTTATTTAACAAATTGTCTTGTAATTGACAAAAGTTTTTTTGATCATGTGCTTTTACAATTAAATGACTAAAAGTTGCATTGAAATCTGAAAACATCTTATATATTAAAACAAAAAAATTTCTCTAAAACATCATATATTTTGAAACGGAGGGAGTATAATTTAATTGGTTATTTAAAGCCTGAGTTTCAATATAATTTAATTAATTTTACCTGAAATTTAATGTTATTTAGTTTTTTTTGGTGGATCTGAATTATCTAAAATTTACTACCCAGAAAGATTAATTTTAAAGAATTAAAATCAAGGTTTATTTTATTAAAAATTTTGAAACTGAAAATTATTGGTTGCAATTTTTTCTGTTTGTTAAAAGTTTTACAAAAATTGAAATTAAAGTATAACAATGTCTTACTAAAAAGTTTGAAGTCCAATATTATTAGTAGGGGTGGGCATAGTTTTCGTCTCGTCTCGTACCATCGCATTCTCGGTTGGAAATTTTCATCCTAATTCAGAATATATTTCCTATGGGACAAGCTTCTGATTTCCATTTGGGAACGAAACGAGACGGGAACGAAAATTTCCGAAATCCTATTCGGGACAAATTATATATAATAGATAATGATTTTTATGTATCACATAAATATAGTAATAGAAAATGAGATATAATGAATCCCACAAATATAATTTTTATTATTTTAATATAAACATTTTGATATTTTGTATGTTTAAAAGTATTTTTTTTAACTATCTATTTTGTATGTATAGAACTCAGTAAACAAATAAACAATGATTGGTGCGAGGAATATGTAATTTTTAAATCAACATTCAAATCAAATCAAATGTTAAATTGGTTTTGATTCCCGTTTGTAATGATATAAGCTTTTAATGATGTAAACAAGTCACATTTGTTTTGATTCCCATTTGTAATGATGTAAACAAGTTAAATTTTTAATGATGTAATGGGAAAGGACGGAAAATCTCATTTGGAACAAATTATATATAATAAATAATAATTTTTATGTATTCCATAAATATAGTAATAAAAAATTAGAAATATTGAATCTCATAAATATAATTTTTATTATTTTAATATAAATATTTTGATATTTTGTATGTTTAAAGGTGTTTTTTTTAACTATCTATTATCTTGTTGACTTGGTATGTATAGAACTCGTTAAACAAATAAATGATGAATGATGCGAGCGAATATGCAATTTTTAAATCAGCATTCAAATCAAGTCAAATGTTGACTGTTTTTCTGTCTTAATTTATGCACATGATTTACGTCTTTGAACTAAATACATTTATGCACATGATTTACGTCTTTGATCTAAATACAGATCTAGTGATAATGGTTAAAATCGTAACTGTAGTAGATCAAGCGATAATGGTTGAGATCATAACTGCTCCTTTTCAAGTGGCTATAAAAGCAACATTCCTCAATTCATTTAATAAAGTTTTGAAAATGGTTATGTTGATCACAAAAAAATACCATCTTCTCCTCATTCTCTTTTTTTTTCTATTCTCTAGTTTTTCTTTTGAGATTATAACACTAAAATACCTTTGTTAGATTATGTTCTTGGATTGTGCAAAACATCATAGTTGCAGTTGTATCTTGGGACTTAAAACGTCATCCAACTGTCACAGTACGAAACATTTTCAAAATTAAGGAAAAAGTGTTTTACATATGCAAATCTCATTCATAATTTTTGTATCGGTATCATTTTCCTATGCAATAAACTTTACAATTTATTCAGTTTGTCCTATTATAGAAATAGCATTCCTAAGAGAGATTGTTCAGTTCTCAATCCCATCGCCGTATCTCAAACAGGCTCGATTTATATGTTTTTTTTTCCTATATAATTCCAGTTTTTCATTGTCTGTTGCTCAAATTTTATTTCCATTGGATAACTTAAATAATTTTTCTTTATAAAAAAAAACTTAAATAAATTTTGTTTGCTAAAAAAACAAATTTCACATTTTAGACAACAACTTTTTTTTTTTTTTTGAAAATTTTCATTGCATAAATTTAAAAGAATCAATAGTGATCACCATGTTACAAATAAGCGAACTAAAAAAAAGGAGAGACCCAATAAGACAACAACTTTTGTATTGAACAAATTTAATTACTTACATCTCTTCACATGAAAAAGAAAAAAGAAAGCAAATTCGTCAAACACTAATCAACTTATCCTGAAAAGCAAAAGATGAAGAAGAGGTTGCACAAATTTTGAAACAAGCTTCTCTCGAAACAAATCAAAGATCTAAAAAGCACTATAGTAGTTGGTTACATACACCACATCATATAGTTCTTACTTCAACAAATCAGTGCAAAAGAGGGCAAACATGTTATTTATATATAATCAATATTATATCACTGGCTTGGTTTCTCTTGCACGAGACGAGAATGAGTGTTCCCCATGCATCCTCCACCGGCGTAGCATGGCGCAGTCACATTGGATAAATACTTTCTCGGCAATGCTATTCCAAACCTTTTTCCTTTTCTTTCCCTTTTCTCCTTTTTCACAATGCTTTCGTCCTATTTATTGGAATACAAACATATCATAATTATTAGAGAGCCTCATAAATCAAATGCATAATGTAACTATATATTAATGTGAGAATTCACCTCTTTTGGCTCTGTGATGACGCTCTCGGTCTCCATCGATTTTCTCGTGTCTTCTTCTCCATATTTTTCTGCAAAAGTGAATGGTTAGAGAAATATGTTTTGATATATTTTTGATAAAGTATAGTATAGTTTTAATATATAGAAATATGTTTGTAGCAATCAACGTTCATGCATCCATGACTATCCCACATATATAAATAGTAAATTATTCTTATTCTTGAAATTTTTATTTGGTACGTATTATTTGTATATATTATATTATATATGTATATATAATGGTATAAGAACGTATGATTTACCTTCATCATCATCAGAAGAAGGAACATCGATGCAATAAACCCTAAAGCTTGGAGATCCAGGACCTATCATTCTCTCATCAAAGTTACTCATCCTCCCTTCATCATCATTATGATTAACACCATTGATGGCCTCATCATGATGATGATTTTCCTCCTCTTGTTTCTTCACAACCTCTTGATGATGATGATGATGATGATCTTCTTCTTGTTTCTTCACAACCTCTTCCTTCTCTTGTTTCTTCACCTCTTGAACATCATCTCTCTCCGTTATCTTCTCATAAATAACCTCTTTCTTCTCTTCCACGTTATGATCAGGCGTCGGAGCCACCTTAGCCGACGACTTCAAGCTACCTTCGTTCTCCTCCGTCTCTTCTCCGTCCTCGGAAGAGCCATGCCGGAGAAGCTCCTTCTTCGACAACGTTTGGTTCCCTTTCAAGACGCTTGCATGGCTCCGTTTCTTCATCTCCTCTAACCTCCGCCTTAGAAGTGGACGTATTCCCGCCGGAAGTGGCACAACACCGCCTTCATCGGCCCTTGCCGTCCCACCTCCTAGCCTTGAGCCACCGCAACCCATATTAAATAAACTAAAAAAATTATGGTGTAATCGCCGCCACGGAGAGATCATAGGACGGCCGGTAGGTCAAGGGAGAAGATTCTAGAAAAAAGGAGGCAATGAGAGAAGAAAAGAGAGGCAATTTAATTGGGAGGATGATGAATGAAATATTTAGGAATTGGAGAAGAAGAAGGGAGAGAATGTGAGATTATGGTTTAAAAAAACTTAAAACATTTTACCAAAAAATAAAAAGAATGTGAGATTATTAAAGGGTTGAGATTGTGTGATGGGTTGATTGGTTAGTTGCAATTTATTTGCTAAATTTGGTAAATAGAGATTTCTTTAGGCAAATCTTATCTAAGTGACATCTCTGTTCTTGTTGTCATTTTTGACTTACAGTTTTTCCCTCCTGAATTTGCAGATAACTTTGATGTCTAAATTACTCATGTATTGGTCATAATTTCAACAGCTGTAGGATTCTTTGTTCAATCATAAATAGGGGTAGTAACCAATGTTTTTAAACCTTACCGGAAAAGACAAACTGGAAAGTCATCAGATATATATATTCGTTATATATTAAGCACGACCTTAAGAAGAATATTTATGAAATTAAAAACAATCATATTTCATTTGTTCGTATTTTTTCGATATGTTTTCACTTCATTTAGATTTTGTTGTATGATCAAATTTATCTTCAATTCAAAATATTTTCACACTGCATATTTTATCAATAACATTAATTGAAAACCAAATAAAAATATATGAGAATAAAGAATAAATTATATTATAGTATGTGTTAAAATCTAATCGATTAGTTAGATGTGTTGCAATCTCATTAATTAAATTTTTGATATATGTCAGCTTTTTACGATAGACATCAAGGTTTGTTTATATAGTGTAAAACATCCGTGTCACATAAATAAAATTATCTTCTAGTTATCAACAATATTAAAAAAATTTATGGGTGAAATAACAAAGCTTGAAATTTAAAATGGCTTTTATCAAGAAAAAAAAGAAATTTAAAATGGTAAACTTTTTTGTTTTCTTAATTAGAACAACTCCATCAATTGGCGAAAAAAAAAAAAAGAAGAACTCCATCAATTAGTTTTAGTTTTAGGGGATTCTTGATATAGAAATCTCTGATTCAAAACAAAAATTAATGATGAAGGATGATAGAAAATATATATATTTTGACAAGAATAAACAAGACGATGGAAGAGTGAAAGCAACTTGTGGCACCTTCATCACCACATCCTCTATTACATTCCAAAGGGCTTGGAAGACAATAAGACAAATCAAGCATCCTCGTTTTCATATATATAGTTGTTCCCTAATATTCTACCAATAATAAGTTACTAACTAAAACCATTACATATATATATGTCATGATCAAACTCGTTCGTTACCGGCTTTGAACAACTTCTTCCCCATCAGACTCGTCCGACTCGTGCTCATCCTCCTCCATTTCTTCCTCAATCTCTTCCTTCACCACCACCTTCACCGCCCTCCATTTCCCTAAATCACCCTGAAACCCCAAAACATTAACCCAAACTAATCAAAACATTGATATAGCTAGTTAGCTCAAAAATATATATTACAACAAACAATCATTTAAGATTAGTTTAGTTGCAGAAAAAATGAAGGGAGAATAGTTTAAAATGGCGTAAAAGGTTAATAATTTAGGGTAATATTTAAGATATCATTCCCTACATTTTGGATATTTAAGGATTATTTTGCATCTATTATTAATATTAATTTATTTTTCATTTCAAAACATTTAAATAAAAAATAACATGTTGGTAAAAACTTAAGTTGTACGGGTTAAATGTCTTTCTTCAAAATTTTGCGTTACTCTAATAAAATCACTTTTATGTGTTTGTTAAGTAATTACAAGAAAAACTAGCTAGTGTCATAGTATATACTAAGTAATTCCCACAAAGACTATAGTCTAATGTGTTAGAACTAACAAACAAACGAGTGGCTCACCCGAGGCAAAGGAGACGATGACCACCTTGTATCTCTAGAGGAAAGAAGTCGAAACTCATACATGATCCATGGAGTTATTGTACCTCGAGGTCTTTTTCCAATATAGAAAGCAAATGTCTTTCTCCTTCCTTCTAAATGACTACATTCACGATCACCACCAGCCTCCATTACTTCTTCTTCTTCACACTCTTCCCAATAACCCGATAACGTCTCTCTTCCCTTCCTCTCTCGTTCTTCCTTCTTGACGAAGTAATACACTTCCTTGTTCTTCTCTCCTACAATAATGTATACATACAACACATATCTATTAGACCACATTGACCAATACATTTGATGTGATATATATATATATATGGTAGAGTAATGAGAGAGAAGAGTTTGGAGCGAACCTAGCAAGTCCCAAGGATCAACATTGCAAGAACGAAGCTCAGGGAGATCGAAGTCCATCGGACGGTGGAGGACTTTCTTGGCGAGATACTCGAACACAAGATCTTCGTCGTCGGGATCGAATCGAAACCCTGGAGGAAGTCTCATACTTCTTCCGTTCATGGCAAATCTCTGTGCAGAAATGTCCATTAATTAGTGTTTCCTTATCAAGTATATACTTTGTGTTTGGTTTAGGTTGTTTATATATATACTTATATGAGTGTCGCCTTTAGTTTGGCAAAAGTGGATTCTACTTTTCCTTTATATACTTTTTACGTACTACTATTAATTTCAAGAGATAAATAGATAGTTTATTGATATATAACTACAAATTCAGAGATGGAGTTCCATTGGTTTAATTTTTGTTTAGTTAAATGTGAGGATAGTGTTAAAAACTGTTGTGCATGTACCCCATGCAGTCAACGTCATTAAGATTTTGAATATAACGTATTATTATTCTATTAAAAAAAGTAATTACTACTCCTTTTTCGTTTATTTTTCTGGTATAAGTAAATACTAAATAGTTACTATTTTCGGTTTCTTGGCACAGCCGCACAGGTAAATTATTTTTATATTTATAATATGGGAGAATAGCAGAGCGAGACCCATTTTTTGCTACTGAAAACGTTTACTACCAAACAATGCCTGTAATTATTTTATTTCCTTCAAACGAATAATCAAGGTCTATGTTAGATCCACGCTGTTTAATTACTATATAATACATTAATTGTCAATTACTAAAACCAGCACATTAGCATTGCTAACAATTGACCCATTACTAAGAGTCTAAAACTGATTCATGCTCGGTTATTTTATATAGTAAGAATGGAAAATTATAATCTCGGAAAAGTTTTTGAACGTTCAACCAAAACTCCAAAAGTATAAAAATTATACGTGGAAAAGGAAAACATAAAAGAACAGAAGTATATCATAAATGTAAAAGCGGCTAGTCAAAAAAACAAATGTAAAAGCCTATATCATCGTGGAATCAGATTTCTCTTTGTCTAAACTTCGCATGTGAAATAATAATGTCGGGATAACATACATTTAAAAAAAAAAATATGAGTAAAATAACCATAAGCAATGATTAAGAAATAAGAAAAAAAAACTAAAGAAAGTATATTCAGAAAACAAAGTGAAATTGAAAGAGAGAGTCCAAGTCGATCCCAACTTAAAAGATTTGAGAGGCTGACTTAACGAGTAAGTTATGAGATGTGTTGGTCTGACTCAATTTTCTACTCTCATGCACTTCTTTAATTTCAATTATGTCGTTATATTATTGTATATATGTTTGTCTTTGGACTGGTGGTTTTGCCTTTTATCCTTCTTTTTTCCCTTCGATCAATAAAGATCCCAAAGTCCGCCAAACCAAAGTTCTTCTAATTTTTTGCCTTCAACTTTCCAGCATCAGACTTTGAATTTACAAATAGCATTTTAGGTTTACTTCTTTTTTTATATAATGTTATCTTTTATATGCATACATTTGAAGTAAAGTTACACTAATTTATCTTTTTGAGAAAAATTAGAAAAGCAAATGAATGAATATATAAAGATCATTGTTTCAAAGTTAAGGAACTGCGTTTAGTTTAATTGGTTGGAGCTAAGAGAGTATTTCAGATTCGAAATGCATTAATGTTATTTTGATAATAGTTTTAAGTTGTTAAAAACTCGGTCTAATTCTAAACCGAGAAATTGTATAAATTAAATATTGATAGTTATGGTGTTAAAACAAAATATGCTCTCTTCTCATTAAACAATATAATCACTTGCATGTCTAAAATTATGACACATCATATAATATTTTAAAACATTTTAATCTTAAATTACAAGATTCTTTATGCCCATTATTTTATAATGTTTGTGAGATCCATTAATTTATTTTTAGATAAAAAAATATTTGACAAAATTTTGGCACAATTATTGATTAGAATTAAAAATAAATTATATAAAAAAACAAAATAAAATTTTAATAAAATAAAATTACTAATTGATGGTTATTCGGAGCAAATTGTCGATAAAATCACGAATAAAACGATTCAAAGTTTAGAAGGTAGACATTGTATGAGTGCAATCTTATTCATTCACAATGATTTACAAGAATATATATATATATATATATGGTACATAGGAACGTTCTAGGTAAAGAGAGAATCGTAAAGAGATATTCAGCTATTAACAATAATTTCCTAATGTATCCTTAACACGCCCCTTCAAGATGAAGGGGCGGTAGCCACGCCAATCTTGTCTCGTAGTTCCAGGAAGCGTGTGCATGGGAGAAGTTTTGTTAGGGCGTCGGCAAGTTGATCTTTGGTGTTAACATGAGAGACCCGAAGCTGACCCCGTTGAATTTGTCCTCTGATAAAGTGGTAGTCAATGACAACGTGTTTCATGCGGAGTGAAAGACCGGGTTGGCACATAGAAACGTAGCACCAACGTTGTCACAGTACACGACCGGAGGGACTGGAAGTGTAATGCCCAGTTCGGTTAAGAGATTACAAATCCAACGGATTTCTGAAGAGGTGTTCGCAACTGCCCGGTATTCGGCTTCCATTGATGAACGTGCCACGCTTTTCTGTTTCTTTGCAGTCCATGAGATGAGATGGCTGCCCATGTATATGATATAGGCATTTGTGGAGAGAAAGTCGTCGGAGTCTCCACCCCAATCTGCATCGGAGAAGGCATGTAATGTGAGATCATTGGTAGCGGAGAAGAATATACCATGAGTAGTTGTGCCGGACAGATAGCGGAGTATTCGCTTTGCCGCTTGCCAATGGTCTTTAGTGGGTTTTTGCATGAATTGTGAGATACGATTCATAGCGAAGTTGATGTCGAGACAAGTGAAAGAGAGGTATTATAGGCTGTCGATAAGTTGACGATATGCAGTTGGATCGGAGAGACTTGTGCATGACGTGATTGATAGTTTCAGAGATGAGGCCATGGGTGTACTCACTAGTTTGGCGTCGATCATGTTGTATCGATGAAGAAGATCAAGGATATACTTGCGTTGAGAGAGATGAAGGCCTTTGTTTGTGCGATGAGCTTCGATTCCCAGAAAATAGTTTAGATCTTCATGGTCTTTGACGGAGAATCTGTTGGCGAGAAGAGCAAGTATTTTATGGACCCCTTCTTGTGTACTTCATGTGACAAGGATGTCATCTACGTAAACCAGTAGGTAGATATAGGGATTTCCAGGCTTGAGCACAAAAAGAGAGGTATCAGCCAATGTCAGTGAGATAATTTTGAAGTTCCGTATACCAAGCCCGCGAGGCTTGTTTGAGTCCGTAGATAGCTTTGTTGAGACGGCAGACAAATGAGGGATTATCGGGATCAACAAATCCTGGGGGATACTCCATATAAACTTCTTCTGTCAATGTGCCTTGTAAAAAGGCATTATTTACGTCAAGTTGACGTATCGGCCAAGAACGAGAAACGGCGACATCCAGGACCAGCCGGAGAGTTATTGATTTTATGACTGGGATGAAAGTCTCAGTGTAGTCACGCCCAAGCTGTTGGTTATAGCCTTTTGCGACGAGTCTCGCTTTGCACCTGCAAAGAGAGCCATTAGGTAGAAACTTATTTTTGAAAACCTATTTACATCCGACAATGTTCTTATTGGGTGGGCGTGGTACAAGGTCAAAATTTTGATTGCGGGCCACATCATTGATCTCATCGGACATGGATCAACGCTATTTGTAATCCTTTTGCGCCTGGTTCATGGTTCTAGGTTCAGGTGGGATGTGAGTTGACAGTGTGGTTGAGAGATTTAGCTTATTTTTGGTTTTAACAATGTTTTTTTTGCCACGGATAGTCATTGGGAGGTTATTTTGTGGTGGAGGATCCACGACAACAGGTTGAGCAACAACCGGTGGTGGGTTTGGAGGAATATTTATGGGTTCAGGTTGGGGGTGAGATGTTGGTAGTGGATGTTCTTGGAGAAGACAAGGGTGAGGGTGTTGTGTGAGGAGACGATGAGGTGTTGTGTGGACTTTGGTTATTGTGAGGGAGAGTGTTTGATTATTGAGTACCTGAGGTGTTGTGAGGAGAATGGTGAGGAGTATCTCCGTTACGGGCTGCAACACTAGGTTAAGCTTCGTCGACTCTTCCCGGCGACACGGGTTGGTGAGAATCCGAGCTTGGTGGACCCATCAAGGAAGGAGATGACATTACGAATAAGAGAGGCATGAAAATAAAATCAACCATGGGGTTTTGAGTGGTAGATGACGAGTCTGGTTGTGGTGATGATCTATTTAGAAAAGTGAACGAAAAAGTGGTTTTCACAAACTTGACATGGCGAGAGACATATACACGACCATAACTTGGTTGGAGGCAAAGATAAGCACTTTGGGTTAATGAGTAGCCCAAGAAAACACACGGTGTTGATCGATTCTCAAGCTTATGGTGAGTATAAAGTCTTAACCACGGAAAGCAAAGACAACAAAATTCCCAAAGTTTTGAATAGTTGGGTGAGGTACCAAACAGTTTTTGATAAGGTGAGTTCATGGCGATGACAGGAGTGGGAAGCCGATTAATGAGATAAACGGCGGTGGTGAAAGCATAGGTCCAATAGGCATTAGGTATGCCGACATGGGTGAGAAGAGATAAACCGGTTTCAACCACATGATGATGTTTCTTTTCGGAAATTCCATTGTGTTCCGGTGTGTGGGGAGGTGACGTGAAGTGAGAGATGCCTACGCTTGAAAGAAAGGTGCGTAAGGCAATGAAATCACCTCCGCTATCGGAATAAAAGGTATCAATTTTGGTGTTGGACCGGTTCTTAACGAGGGCTTTAAATGGTATAAAGGTTTCGCGAACTTGCGCTTTTGTTTTGAGGGGGTACAACCATGTATAGCGAGTGAAGTGATCAATAAACACGACCTAGTATTGTAGTTATTAACCGAGATGATGGGTGATGTCCATACATCGACAAAGATTATTTCTAGAGGTCGTGTAGAGACAACGGAAGTTTGAGAGAAAGGAAGTTTATGACTTTTATTGATGGAACAATCCGTGCATAACAAGTTTGTGGAAACAACTTTAGAACAAGGAAAAGAAAACTTTGAAATGATATTTTTGAGAATAGTAGAGGAAGGATGGCCAAGACGGTAATGCCATTCTTCTAGGGACGAAGTGGGTGAGAACGCGGCAAAGAAGGAGGTGAGTGTGGTTTGGGATACCGGCCACTCGTAAAGTTCATCTTTAGTTTTTCCTTAGAGCAATGGGACCCCCGAGATCAGATCCTTCACCTGAAAATATGCCGGGAAAAATTCAACAGAGACTTTATTAGTGTTACATAAACGATAGACGGAGATAAGGTTCTTATGAATATTGGGCACACAAAGGACATTATTTAAGGTTATGTTTTTAGAGAGGGATGAGGGTAAGAATAGTGAACCATTATGCGATATCGGAAGGCCAGAACCATCTCCGATGAGAACTGCATCATCTCCATGATATGGTTGGTGCAAGGACAAGTTGTGAAAGTCACTTGTCATGTGATGCGTCGCGCCACTGTCTAGGAGCCACGCATTATCAAGATGTTGGGATCCCATGGCTAGATTCGCGGCTGCCATGGAGAGTATGACGACAGGGGCGGCCGACTGTTTTGTCCATCATGACGATTAGACAACTGGGAACATCCCCGCACGTTGTGACCAAAAACTCCACAGAGTTGACACTTACCTTGGTACCCTTTTCCACTCCGATTTTCTTATTTTGAACTCGCGTATTATTGATGGTGTGAGGTATGTTGCCAGTGATTGTTCGAGTTTTGCTGTGGCGAGGTTGAGATGAACGAGAGCGCGTCATGACAGTGTTTGCAGAGATATGAATCTGAGACGTGGAGGACATTGTTAACAGCTTGGCTTCTTGATTCAACAATTTTTCGTGAACTTCGGTGAAAGATTAGGTAAAATCACGTCCCTCTAGTTGATCGACAATGGATTTATAAGTGTTGGGTAAACCTTCCTGAATGTACTCAATTTGATCTTCATGATCAATTGGTTTCCCAAGCATTGCGAGCTGATCAAACCGATTTATGAATCCTTGCATATACTCATCAATAGTTTTTGTACCTTGAGTCCATTGTTTGAGTTGTTTAACATGACCTCTACTCGGTTTAGCATATGTAGCCGCGAGTTTGGTCCATATGTCTGCAGCGGTGATGGTTCGAGAGAGGGTGGGTTGAATCGTCTGAGACACAACACCAAGAAGACTACTGTATATCAGTTTGTCTTGTCTTTTCCACTTGAGAAACAGAGGATTGACAGAGTGGACACCATTGATGGTTATGGTGGCGGCTGCAGATATCACGGAGCCATCAAGATATCCCGCTAGATCGTATCCGTCGAGCAAGGCATGTACTTGAAGGCTCTGCATTAAGTAATTGTTTGCGTTGAGTTTTGTGACATTAGACATGTTCACATTAAGAATCGATTGTTGATTTGGATCGATGGCTTCAACGACTTGAGCCATGATGAGGGAGATTGCATGTTGTTTGAGAACGATAAAAGGTGGAAGAGACGAAGAGAAGAGAAGAGTAGAGAAGAGATGAAAGAGGAGCGGCTGCAGGAAAAAAAAAATTAGGTTATCGAGCCCTACTTTGATACCATGTATGAGTGCAAACTTATTCATTCACAATGATTTACAAGAATATATATAGGGTACATAGGAATGTTCTAGGTAAAGAGAGAATCGTAAAGAGATATTCAGCTATTAACAATAGTTTCCTAATGTATCCTTAACAAACATAACTACACATACTCATAGTTAAGCATTTAAGCATGCTATATAAGAAAATTTTAGGCAAAATAATGCTTGCAAGATTTTTTTTAAGCTAGAATGACAACCTTGAGTCTTTCACGGATTTACGAGAATATCCATGACAATCTTCAAGAGAAAAAATTTGAAAAGTATTTCTGAAGATTTTCAATGCTAAGTTAGAGAGAAAATAACATCATTGGTCTAAAATCCAAAAACAAGAGGAAAAAATGAATGTTAGATTTCAACCACTCAAAAATATTATCAATAATTAAATGTCATGTTAGTGAGTTTAGAAATAAAGAGATGAATAAGGACTTCCTGGTAGAAATTCATACACTTTAGAAATATATATACATATCGGATGAATGCATATATGAAGAATATGGTAAGGTAAGAGAGTCACATAGCCCAACAGAAAAATATGTTCATGTCGTATTGAAGGTATCGAGAGATGAGGAGGTGTGAATCTTCCTAAAACAGCTGAATACTATAAAACGAATAAATTTTATTATTATACATGGATGTTCATTTTTTAACAAAACACGACGTGTTAACTAATGATTGAAACTTATTTTTTTAGTAAAAAAATTATCCTTAACATCCATACTTTTGGTACTCGATTAGTTGAGATTAAAATCGTAGAGTGTAATGTCTATATATTTGAACTGAACCCATTTTCTAGAATAATTTTTAAACTTGATTAAATTAAAGTCAATAAATGTTAAAGTTGAAAAAATTGATTAGTTGGTTGTAAAGTTTTTTTACCTGCAAAGTTTGAGACCGAGAATCATGCATTCCCTTGGATTGGGGTCAAAAATGGTAAATTAATTATTCTCTAAGGTATCGAACGAGAGACCTAGGAAACAACGCCTTTTGGGACGAGACGTATGAGACACCACCAAATGAAAACACGCTTGGATTGATCGTTATTTTTGTAATTGGTTGATTAAAATTATAGAGCTTAGTGGTTATATTTCATATTCTATTTTTAAAAAATATTAGAAAACATAGAAGTTTAAAACATTAAAATTTTATGATATTTGAATATATACCCTTAAGATGTCTTAAAATATCTAGTATTTTAAAATTTATTTTTGCAAAATATAAGATTATCAACGGTAAGAATCAAATATGCAATTATCCGAAGTGGATGAATATAAATATTTAGAATTCAAATACTTATACAAATATTATAATGTTTACAAAACAAATTTAGTTTTTTAATTATACAAAAATACAAATTTCTGCGCAAAGCGCGGTTCACTTTCTAGTATATTAATAAAAATAAATAGAAAAGCTTAAACTTTGTCAATTTGAAATCAGACGTTTTACTTCTCCTAAGCAAACAATTTGGATTCGGTACTTTTCTTCTCCTCGAAGAAGTTGCCTTTCCATTTCCTTTATTTGTTTGTTTTGGATTTATCTTTTCACTTTTAAATTTTAATGATTTAGCGACATTGCTTAAGCAACGACATCGATGAAAAGTTATATTTCTTTATAACTTAATGCTGTCAATTGATGGATGATGTTGACAGGGTTCAAGCATCATCGTCTTCGGGTTTATAGTGAGTGTTTTCATACAAGTCTTGGAGAGACAGAAATATTCAAGTAGAATCTTTGATTTGATGATTAGATAAAAGATTAGACAAGGACAAGATCATGTGATTAATGGTAGTAGACATGTATTTTTTATTTAATTTAATTTTTTTTGAATGAATGTAAAATATATTCAAACAAAACATGTGTTACATTAACCATTTATTTTCTGTTTGTTTTTAACCTTGGAGTGAACGGTCTTATCAGCTGATTCGCTAAAGTATTATCACCATCTCTTACATGAGTAAATCTGAAGACCAAAGCATGTCTGATCTTGAAGCTGAGCCATTGAAGAGGGGATGTCTGTACATAACATGTCGGCCCAGATAACTAGAATAGCTTACTGGCTTCGTAATACATCGTGCAACTGATTATTACTGCCAAAATCTATCACTAACATGAAAAGAAGTTTCAAAAACATTGTACAAAGATAAAACCAGGCTCACTCAGGTTCTTCCTCGTCATCACTGTCACCTCCAAACATGGAAGCCATTTTCATTGCTAG
>VBRH01000183.1:32671-63189 GCA_014578085.1 Cardamine resedifolia | reverse complement strand
AAAAAAAAAAGAAAAGATGAAAGCACCGAACATGGAGACGATAACGGAATCTCTGGAGAAATCGATGCAGAATTGTTCTCTGAATGATCGGAGAAGAAGGGTAGGAGATGGGTTTGGTAGATCGTCGACGACGGATGAACACACTCCGATCTCAGATAGAACATTGGAGCTCAATTCTCACTTATCTCTTCCTTGTCACTGGGAACAGTGTCTTGATCTCAAGGTAAAAAAAAAAACAAATGAGATGAGATTCTTTCTTTTTTTGTTTTTCTTTTTTTTTGCTTTCTAGGTTAAATCAATCACTACAGAAACTTCGAACTTGTGTCGTTTTCGTGTTTTGGACTGCATTAAATGTACATTGGGAGATAAATTTCGATTTAATTTAAATGCATCCTTGTTTCCTTGTGATGCATTTATTGCTTCAGACCGTATACATATTTGCTCATAGGGCTTTTGGTTGCAGGCTTTGTGTTAAAGATGTTTGGTTTTTTCAGAATCCTTTTATATGGGATAATCTGCTTTTAAATCCTTTTTCAGAAATTTTTAATGGCAAAAAGTTTAAATCCATGTAAACTAAGTTCTGAGATTTTGCTTTTGGATAAATAGAAAATAAGATTTTATTTACTACTAGCTTATTTGATGCTTTTTCAGCCAATCTTTAATCTCCTAGCTAGATACGATTATTTTTCTAAGAAAACAAACAAACATTTGTTCAATGATTTGTCTGAGAGCTACTACAAATATACATATAAAAAGTACGGTCATTTGCTAATATATATAGATCTAGGACCAAAGTTTTTTTTTTTTTTGTCTTGCAATTTGCAAAGAAAGTAGAGTACTAAGAAAAAAGATAAAAACTTTATTTTGGCATTAGCCTTAACATCAAAATGAGTTAAACATTTTTACTTTTTGATTGAAATCTAGAGGTGGGTTTTTTGCTGTTGTTTTAGACAGGAGAGATTTACTACATAAACTGGAAAAACGGAATGAAAGTGAAAGAGGATCCAAGGAAAGTGATGAATGCAGCAGATCATGACAGTGGAGAATCATATGGAACAGTGTGCTCAGAAGAAGATAGCTCATATTACGACAGCGAAGAGTCTTCATCAGAGTCATCTCCATCATCAAGAGAGAATCAGAAAGAGGAAGAGGAGGAAGAAGAAGAAGAAGAAGAAGAAGAAGAAGAGGAAGATGTGCTTGTGGTTGCTGGATGCAAAGCTTGTTTCATGTACTTCATGGTTCCTAAGCTTCTCGAGGACTGTCCTAAATGTGCATCACAGCTTCTTCACTTTGATCGACCATATTCTGCTTCTACTTGAATTCAATTTCCTCTCTTTATTTTTCTTTTCCCTTTACTATTCAAATGAGAATTTGTTTAGGTGTTTATTCCACGATCTTTCTTTAATCTTATATTGTTATAACTTAGTGGTTTCCCTTGTGAGTGGCATTAGCCAGTGTTTTCAATGGAAATTTTTTTCAGACAGAAAAATGTTAAAATGAGTCTGAAATTTCGAAGAATGGCAACATTTAAATGAGAGTTGTGTAATGCCTTTACAAGTTGAGAAGGGAATAGTTAGAATGTGAATTGGGGATGTGTTACGAAGAGTTGTCGCATTAAAGTTGGTCAATGGAATGAGCCCTGAGGAATCGCGCGCCTCTTAAATAAATAAAGATGAGTACTAACCATAATGATTGCAACATGTGTGACTCCACATTTCATGGGGGTTTTTTTTTTTGGTATCAGAATCCTTCTCTAAAATTTTAGCTAAATTTTCTTGGAAACCTTTTACTTTTATTACTTGTTTTTTTTCCTCCGTTTCATTTCTTCCGTTTCATAATATAAGATGTTTTAGAGGTTTTGTTATGTTTCAAAATATAAGATGTTTTTACATTCCAGTGTAACTTTTACTTTATTGAATCTTAAGTGATCAATAGTAGTTTGCAATTTTTTGGCTAAATTTTTTTATATTTTAAATAATATTTTGTATAACAAAATTAATTTTTTAATATGCGTATTTTTATCCAAAACATCTTATATTTAAAATGAAAGGAGTATTACTTGTTTTTTTTTTGGTGAAATGTTACTTATTTTTTTATGTGGGATATATAAATTAAAAAAGAATCACAATTAAAACGATGGAAAGAGGTAATCAAATGTTCCAAGCTATCACGGATTTTGGTATAAGTTATTTTTCTTTACAGTTGTTCAAATCTATAAATATATGTTTTTATGATAACCATGTTATATGTTGGAACACAAATTATAATATATTTGTTGTTGTTTATAGTATTTGAACCGGGTACAACCATACTACTAAATTATTCAATAGTCAGAGAATGTGAGATTAGAGTTTAGATGGTTGTTGTGTTTTTAATTAATTAGTTAATGGTTCAACAATACAGTATTTCCAATTTTCCACTAGAGTTCAATTTCATTAAATCGCGTTTCTCCGTAAATTAAATTGCGTTTCTCCGTAAAATAAAGATTTGGTTATAGACTAGTATTTGTTGATCCAAATAATATATTTTTAAAAAATGTTTAGATAGTTGTTATATATATACCATTTTTCAAAACTCCAAGCACATTAAAGTAATGCTTTTAAAACTTGATACTAACGTGAAAAAAAAAAAAAATTTGTTTCTGCTCACTAATATCCATACTTGTAATAAAGTACAAAATAAATGTTTTTTCGTTAATTACATTATCTTACAAATTTGAGTTTCTCAATAGTGCATGTTAATCGTACGACAAAATATGCGTTTACTGGTTAAAAACAGGGCTTTGAAGAGAAAATGATTAGACCTGTTCCAGTTGGCACAATGACAATTTTTGGTTCAAGGCAAATTGCAATACACGTGATTCAACTCAGCCTATGGATCACGTTATTTTGTAATTCTGCTTTGAAATAGTTTATGTCATAATTCTTTTTTGTTAATATATTTAAATGTTTATGTCATAATTAGAAAAAGAAAATAACTTTTTTTTGTATCTACGTTAAATCTAGAGTGACAATTTCATAAGTATATGAGTATATATATAAAGAAGCATGTATTAATATTGGAGGTAGCTGAAAAGCTAAAGAAAAAAAAAGAGTTATTTTTTGTTTTGGTGTCAGCTAGTCGAGCTACTTCTAATTGTTTCTTGCTTGTGTGTAGCTAGATATTGGTCGGTAACCTAAATAGTGTCTTAGTGTTGAGCAATTCCAATTTGGCAAAGTCTTGTTTTATAGATTGTCTAAATGATATCTAGTGGATGTTTTGAGGATGTATCTTGTATGCTCATGTTCTTTGCTTTTTCAGTAACAATTTATGATTTCAGTTCCCATATATAAACTATCTTCCTGAAAGAGTTGTAACCCAAACAAAGTCTTATTTGATCATTTCAGAGTTGATAATAGCAATAGCCTAGACTATGTAAGAAACAACAGTGACGGGATTCTTTCCGAGGCAGAGCCATTTGGCAACACCGTTAAATACCGTCTGACTAATAAGTAGCAACCCAAACTAGCAACACAAACGCCGCTATACTGTAGACCGTCGATGTTTCGATTCCGTACATGCAAAGGTCTGCTTGTCGTACTTGTCCGGCATCGACATATATAGTTGTGCTATGACAAACACTCTGCCTCGAAGCGAAAACAAACGTAACAAGGTGGAGGGAACTGACGACGGCAAAGTTACAATGGTTAATAAAGTTTAGATAACCACCCTTGTAACTTTTGAACATGTGTTATATCATTTGAAAGCAAACATGTTGTTGAACCATGTGAAAGCAAACACGTGTTATATAAGTCATTGTTATTTTTACCAAAATTTTAGACACCTAAGTAGTCAGCATATTTTGAATATTCATTTCTCAGATAAAGTATAAGAGATTTGTTACCAAAGAGATACTTACTCTACAGATTTGGTGAATGAATTTTTCATAATTATTTATAACAAATTTGGTATATTTGAAATGATTTTTTTTCTTTGGTAAATAATTCATCAAATCTATTTTGTTAAAGGGTTTTCATCAAATCTATTCTTATAAATAGATGGCCGATGACGGATGAACACACTCCGATCTCAGATAGAATATTGGAGCTCAATTCTCACATATCTCTTCCTTGTTAGTGGAAACAGTGTATTACCTTTATTGTCAAGGTAAAAAAACAAAATGAGATTTTTTTATTTTTTTTAATTTCTTTATGCTTTCTGGGTTTAATAAATCACTACAGAAACTTCGAACTTGTGTCGTTTTCGTGTTTTGGATTGCATTAAATGTATATTGGGGGAGAAATTTTGATTTTAGTTAAATTCTTTCTTGATTCCTTGTGATGCATTTATTGCTTCAAGACCGTATATTTGCTCATAGGGCTTTTGGTTTCATGCTTTGTGTTAAAGATGTTTGGTTTTTTTTTTTAATCATCTATGTGGATACTCTTCTTTTAAGTCTTTTTGCAGAAATTTAAAATTAATGGCAAAAAGTTTAAAGGCTTGACCATTAAACTAAGTTCTGAGATTTTTGCTTTCGGGATTACATATTTTCTGCCGGTTTTTCTCATCTAGATGCTATTTTTTTCGCCGATTGTTGTATCCAAGTTTTTTATTAAAATTCAGAAAACAAAATTAAGATGATGGAAAGAGATTATGCCAAGCTATAAGCAAAGAGTGGCGATATTATAATTATCCTTTTTTAAAAGTATATTAAGGATTTGGTATTTAAAATACAAGGTGGCAAGCGTAGGCGCAGTCTAGTCTGCTTAATGAGTGGACCAAGATAAAAAAAAACTTCAGCTTCTCTTTGCCTTCATAAACTAGCTGCTCAAGCGGTTATATATCACATTTGGAAGGAGTGAAACAATCTTTTGCACAACCACACCTATATCCCGTCGAATTCTATATTCAAAAAAATCGATAGGGTTATGCCTTATGCGCAACACCATCCCTACAAGAAGAACCAGGAAGAAATTCAAAGATCGATCTAATGGTTCTTTGGATACGATAACTAGTTGATTGACACTCAACTCTTTCGTTATTTCTCTTGTTTTTAGTTCTTTTTTTAGCAAGAATAGATATGTAGATTCAACTTTTGTAAAACCTTAAACTTTCATTATTCAATGATATTCACATTCCTATAAAAAAGAAAGAAAGGATTTGGTATATATTAATTTTCTTTACATGCAGTTCTTCAAATCTATAAATATATGTATAGTATATGTCGGAAAATTTTATTCATAAGCGTTTTATGTGTTATCCATGTAATGTGTTATATGTTGGAACAAAAAATTATGGTATATTTGTTGTTGTTTACAGTATTTGAACCGGATACAACCATACTTAATTATTCAGTAGATTAGAGGATTGTGAGATTAGAGTTTAGATGGTTGTTATATACACCATTTTCAAACTTGATACCAAGTTGAAACAAAAAAAAAAAGTGTTTCTGGTCACTGGGTCACTAAAATTGTAACACCCATACTATTAGTAATTAATAAAGTACATAAAATAAATGTTTTCAGTTAATTATATTATCTTAAAATATGAGTTTCTAAACAGTGCTTGTTCGGCATCGCCTGGATATAGTTATGAGTTATGTATGACTATGGCAACACTCGGCCTCGAAGGCGGAAAAAACCTAAGGAGATGGAGGGAACACGGACGACAAGTTACAAGGGTTTAGAAAGTTTACATAACCAAATTTAAACTAACAATTGGCAAAACCGAGTGCTAAAACTAAAAACTGTAAAAAAAATAGTGAACTTCTTTAGAGATGATTTTAATTAGAGCATCTCCATCCATAAGAACCTCTAAGAAATTCTTAAAAAAAAAATTATTTTAGTAGAATTTAGTTATATAACTAAACTTTAATTAAAAAATAAATATATAACCATATATAATAGACACGTGTCTGGTATCTTATTAAGATACTAGGGGTTCTTCTTTGAGAACCCATCTATTTATCTCACATCCATTTTTCATTTTTTTTTCATTATTTTGTTAGTACATGAAATATGGAAGAGAAAAGAAAACCCATGCAATATCCTCTGCCACTTTTAAGTATTTAATTTGCAAACAAAAGTTAGTCACTGTTTAATTATTTTTACCAAAATTTTAGTCACCTACTCTGCATATATATAGTCTAAAGTCTATTTTGAATATTCATTTCTCAGATAATGTATAGGAGATTTGTTGCAATAAAGATATTTACTATAAAGATTTGGTGAAGGACTTTTTCATAGTTATTTATAACAAATTTGGTATCTTTGAAATGATTTTTTCTATTCTTTTGGTGCAATAATTCATCAAATATTTTCGTACAGGCAGACGCTCATTGTACCGTAATTCATGAGTGTCTCACTGTCTTGTCTTCGACTCATCATAAAGAGCATATTTTCTCCCCAAAATTAAGTGAAATATTCAAAGCAGTTCCTTCAAGTGATCATGAAACCAAATTGACTAAAATCTGAGCTAGACCCATCAAACCAAAAGTTTTCGTGCCATCGACAAAAAGAGAACATAGTTACTACAACATGAAAATGTGATCGGACCAAACTAAACCGAAATAACTTACCGTTATTATTTGATTTATAATATTCTAGATGAGAAGTGGACCAAATCGAAATAAAACGCCATTGATCAGTAGAGAGACAGAACCGGATGGCACCGACTCAAATTGGATTAAACCGGGGAAACCACACAACTAGCTCGTCACGCTGTTTGCAACCCAACACGTCGACAAAACAATTGCCAAGTGTCTTCCCGTCGATAAAACCAACCTCTTCGTTTTAGATTACGGCTTCAGACCATTTTTAAAATAAAATGAGAAATTGTCTTTGTATCTTGTGAAATAGATCTCAAAACATCACTTTTTAGATCAAACTTCTTTGAACTTTTCATTGCCAAAACGAGTTGCAAATCTAAGGTTCACAATGACATCTTACCATGTTTCTCATGAGTCGTATCGACCACCAGGCAACCCTCAAATTTTTTTTTGATATATTACCTTTTTCTTCTTAATTTTTTTTTCTATATGTGACAAACTTACAAAAATGATACAATTCCCATGCATGTGTATGATTATGAATTTGTATGAATTTTGTAGGCCCTTCGCCACTGTACCAACCAGCAATAGAGGCTCCGCCGCCACCGTATCCACCAACCAGAACGAGGTATCAAGACTACTACGGTGGTTATGGTCAGCTGCATCCACCGCCACTCCGTCCATATAGATCGGATGAATACTATGGAGAAAGAGAATATGAGGGTTGCTTTCCTTTTCTCAGAAGCTGGTAATTTCCGATGTTAACCAATTTTCTCCATGTTTTTTAACCTTTTGAACGTGTTGAAGAGGTTTTGGTTTCTTGATTTAAAAACTACGAATAGTTATGTCACGTACGTTGTGTTAATCAACTCAATTTGTTAAAACCACAAAAAAATGGAGAAAGAATTTAATCTCTCTTACTTCTTTTGGAATGGTGCAGTTTGGCGACCTTATGTTGTTGCTGGTTCTTGGAACAGTGTTGCTTTCGAAGTCGTTTCTAATTCTTATGGGAGAAATTTACTCTTTAATCTTCATAGTCTACTTTTGATCCGCTTTATATATATATATATGCTGTATTGTGTAAATTAGAATTCTGGTTTTGTTTATGAAACATGGACTTCTAATATAACAAAACCAAACAAAATTAGGTTTTGAAAAGTGGCCTGAGACCTTCTTACCATTTCTTTCTTCAGAAAATCTTGAAAACCCAAGAACAATACATATTTCATCACATTTCTACAAAACAAATTTCCTAGTATTTTTTCCTTTCTCACCATGAATACATAAATATAAGCCATTTTGGGGCATTGTTCGCCAAAAGATGTGTACTTACAATCTCAGAAAAGGGTAAAAACATCAGAATTCTTCAGGGAGGGGATGACCATCCAAGAACGCCTTAAACAACACAAGAGCTCTCGCGGGTTGCGAGAACGGTACTTCGTGGGCAGCTCCTCTCACAGTCGCGAATGTCAACATATCCCCATAAACCTGCGTCCATCCACCAACCTGTAACACCAAAACCGTATCCGAATCGAAACCTATCATCAATAGTAGATTTAGAAGACTTTGAAAAACCTAAAACACCACGAAATTGAGCAGTGAGCACCCTTAGATTTAGAGTCATGATGCTAACCTGTTGCCCTGCGAACCAAACTCGATAAGGTACGGTTGTTTTCAATCCCAACTCTTCAGCCAGTCGCTTCACTAATGTTCTACTTCCGGTTAACGGAATCACGGAGTCTTGATCTCCGCTGTGTTGTTTACATCAGACAAATCAAGACAACTTTAACAGAAGTTCACAACACCATTACAAACATTGACTTACCTGTACACAAGAACTGGAACTCCACCTTTAACAAGACTTCCTACTATATTTATCGTTGGTGCTTCCACATCAAGTACTTCGTAATCCAGCACACTGTCATCATCACAATAAAATTAAATGCTCATATTTTTTGTAGCATTTAATATACAGTTTCTAGCATTTTTTCCTATATAGAACAGTTAAATGCAAATGTTTTTTTGTCTAACGAAAAAACTGAAGTTAAACATAGTGCAATTAAACCGAACTGAAATAACCGATTAGTTCGGGTGTTCCGCGGTCGTGGAGAAAGGTTTCAAGAAATGCTATAGAATATTGTTCAGAGGATGCGGTAACGGCTGTCGTGGAGGCCGAGGTGATCGTGGACCTCATAGCTAGAGATAGGCCTAGATATATTGGGTAACGGGTCCGGGTTCAGGTCTATTAGGTCTATCGGGTTTATGTATTTACTATCCAACAAAGTAATTATGAATATTTGGTTCGGTTTCGGTTCGGGTCTTATCGGGTTTCAAATTTAAGAATCTATAAATACCTGAAAAATGGGTACTCCATTAATTCGGGTATAATATACCCTAATATACTCAAAATCTACCCATATATCTGAAATATAAGCCAATTACCCGGAAACATATACAGTTTAATATACACAAACACATACAAAACTCACAAAATAGATAATATAACTCCAAATTTAACATCTAATTACTGAAGAAGATAAAAAAGTGACAATATATCCTAAGTTACACAAAGCAAAGTCACAAAAAATATACAAACCCTAAATACTCGTAAGTGCATTTAGTTTCGGGTTTATAGATACTCATATGGTTATCAGATAAAATTCAAACGTGAATTGATACTCACGGGTAGAACCATACATGACACAATAGGATAATTTGGTAATATTTATAACCTATCCGAAATTTTTCGATTCAGTTCTGGTTCGGATTTTCGGATTTAGTTTTTATGTCTAGGCCTGGCTAGAGACTTCGAGTGGGCTTTTTGCCTTATCTCATTTATCTATTCTGTTTAGCTATTGCTATTCATAATCTCTAACTTTTTGTATGCTATAAGCATCATTCTCTCATTTTTTTTCCATCTTTATGACCTTTATAAGTCATAGCCTTGAAACTTTTCAATGCAATTCAATACAAAAAATTTTGAAAAAAAAATAATTACCAAATTAGTAAAATTTGACATTTTTATTAAAAGTATAAACAAAAAGTATATTAGACTATATATGGATGCATATAAAATTAAATATTAACGTATATGTTTTGATTTTTTATCCAAACCAAACAAGAACCGCAACTAGAAAAAAAAAAATATGATTTTTTTTAAAAAAAAAATATGATTTCGGTTAAATGTTTACGAAAGGAAGTGATCTTACTTGCTACAAACAGCCCATTTGCGAGTTCCGAGAAGCCGAGCATGTAGAGCGTTCTGCACATCTCTCCGGTTAAGATAGCTAACCGTCTCATCTTCTACACACACATCCACCGTCTCTCCCACTTGCTAAACCATTCAAAGAGAATCAGTCGTACGTCACAGAAAAAAAAAAAAAAATGAAATATACTTTTATTCGGTTTGCGAACTCCCTCACTTGAGGGTTAACAACTTTGGTTTGAGATAGCACAGAGGGAATGCAGACGTCAAGTGTGACGTCATACTTATCTACGAATCTGCTGGTTTCGGTGCTAACTTGACTCATAACTTTAGAGCACATACTTGACACTGCTCCTCTATAGTACTCACTCACATATCTTGAGTAATTACAATAAGATGTGAACATTTTGTAAGTTGGATCCGATATCAACCCATGAGACCAGAAATACTCTGCTCTTGAATTGAAATCCGTCGCGAATTCCATAACCGGATTGCCAATCTACAAAACCAAGTGTTGAATTATAGACATGAATATAAACAATGAAAACGTTGAGGAGGATGGATATGTAAGAAACTCACAGCGATGCCTTTAAGATTAAACAAATTGTGCTTCTTGTTGTACTGAATCATTAGCTGAGCCAACTGAGGAACATAATGGCCTAGAAATTTGCAATTTATTTAATAGTACATTTTTAGCAACGAAACTACGGTTTTTCAAAGAGTGATATTTACCAGCGTAGCTTTCACCAGTGATGAAGAGACTTCTGTTGAGATATTGTGGGAATTTGAGGAACCATCTTTGTAAGAACTCAATGTTGTCTTTTGCTATAAGAAATTAGTTCGAAAATTGGGTATAAAAGACAAAGATTAGAATGTCTGGTATGTGATGACAAACAAAAAGAAACAAAGAAGAGAGAATAATGTGATCTGGATACTGCAAAAAGGTCGAATTATTATTTATTTTATTTTTTTTCCTTTTTGTCAGACTAAGAAAGAACAACATACAAAAGCTGAAATTTTTCTGGGTAATATATATTTATTTTCAAGAAAAGGATCGCATGCACCCCAATCTCATCATCACGAAATTAAAACTTATTTTTTACTCGACCTGAAATTATTTTGGAGAAACTGAAATTCAAAACCTAACTCGAGTTTTGCTCCAATGTATTACTATATTTTTTACTCTAAAAAATAAGAACGAAAAAACAGAGTAGAAAATATAGTCACTCTAAATATAGAGTAATCCTCCATTTTACTTTAATTTAGAGTGAAATATAGAGTTAAATTGAAGAGAAAATTACTCTATAATAGAGTTTAAAAGAAAAAATGGAGTGTGATCGGAGATGACCTAAGTTTGAACATGAAACTAGAAACATAACCGTATATATCAAGACCATTTCATGTGTGAAAATATGTTTACTTTTTTTTGTACCTGGTAATTACAAAATCAAGTAATTTTAGTATCTTTTTACTAAAAGTAGAAAAAGGGGAAAAGGCACAAAATTTGGGTTTCTTCTACAAAGCCTAAATCAGTACACTATCCAAGCGAGAAACAGAGGATTCGATTTAAAAGGTTTGAATTGTTTTATATCCAGCCAGAAAATGGGGAATGAAAATAGAGAAAATTCAGTTTAAAATACCAGTGATCTTATCATTGACACCCTCGTACAAGGAGCTCTCAGTTGCATAAGAAAATCCAACTCCAACAGGTGTCTCCAGATACAACATATTAGCCTCTGCACAATTTTTAAATCAATTATTATTCAATCAGAGATATAAAATTCGAATTATGCCTAGGACTTACTTACCTTGATTCCAGCTATGCTGATTCCTCACTAAGACTGATCCTTTTGGTCTAAAAGGTCCATTCTCAGAGAATGCACCAACACCTAATGATGAACATCCAGGTCCTGCGTTTTATCCAAACGAATATCAACTTTTTTTTTTTTCTTATAATCTTTAGGTTTCAAAAGTGTAATCAAGAAGATGAAAGATCCTAATATGAATCTGGAGTTTAGTAAAGATTAAATATTTAACCTCCGTTGAGCCAGAGGACGAGAGGCTTAGAGATGGGTTTGGTTTCTGCTTCAGCCAAGTAGTAGAACAGAGCTCTCTGTTTCTTATCGTCTACTGTGACACAACCCGAGTACTGCTGAAACCTGACCCGTGGTTGACCGGGTAAACGGGTGATCCGGTCAGCCCGGGATAGGATACTGGAGCTCACTGAACTCAAAGCTTGAAGCAGAATTAGTGCAGTCGCCATTGTTAGGCATTGTAGGCGAGACATTGTGGTTCTTCTAAGTCAATAGAGAAGCAAGAAAGATGACTTTTGGGGTTTGCTTTTAGTTTTTTTACATTTGGTATGGCATTTATATCAAAAATACTTTTCTTTTTTTGTTTGTTAATATCGAGTATTTTGTAAATACTTTCTGCTCTGCAAAAGCCGTAAGCCGCGTGATTTACATTTTACAGGTTAAGTTCTTTTATAACTTTTTGATTTTTGAAAAAAATAATTTTATTGGGATTCCAACCAAGTAAAATCGTATGTAGTGGTCTTGTGAGTTACATACATATATAGAACTATTTTTTATGTTAACGGGATACAGATAAAACAATTCATTTTCATTTTGTTGTATCATTTATTGACTAATTTGGGTCATGTTAGCTAAGTTTTCAGTTCATAAAAATCTTTCAATTAACTTTTCATAGTAAACAGTGATAAACAATGAAGAAAGGTTAAAAACGGTTGGTGATATTTTAATAAGCAAATGGAGCTTGACGTGGCCGCTGGACTTCACTCACACTCGAAAAAGTCTCATTGTTCATTATCATTTTTCTTAAAACTTATTTAAATTTTATTTCATATTATTCGCACCACACACCACTAAGTCACCAAATATTCCGGTGAAAGCATACACGATCTAGTTTGACTTCATAATCAGTACTATTAACAGAGACGCGCAGAGCTGTGTTCCCCAAAACCAATTTCAAAATATCGCTAACGCTTAGTAGAGGTATAGAGTTTAGGTGGATTAATCGGAGATTAGACGGGGCTAAGCGTTAACAAATTATTTGTTTATTTTTAAATATTTATATACTATATATATAAATCATATGAAATGTTTTTATTTCAAAAAAGTATTAAGAAAACTGAAAATATCTTATTCCAAATTTAAATTAAAATTCAATGTAGAAACTTATCTATACTAATAAAGTTTAAACCAAAATAACCTTCACTAATAGTATAAAGTAAAAAAAAACTAAAATTTTAAGAAAAAAAAATTAAACTAAATATTTAACTGAACGATTTGGTCGATTAGAACCGATTTGGCCGATTTCTACCGAATTGAAGCGCCTAAATCGGATTAACGATTTAATTTAACGATTTTATGAAAATCACCCGCGGTGTCCATAGTTGTCCTAAACAATGGAGTATATAAGAATGATGGCTACAATTTGTTAACGATTTTACCAATAACAAAAAAATATCACCGGCGGGCGAATTTCTAGTATTAAGTTATCAGAAATGGCTTTCCTTTAGCTTATGATAATGTTCTCTAGCAATCGAAAGCCGATGAGCTTACATAGGAAAAAGAAAAAACACGGGTTCTTGTTCTTGTAAAACAAACAACATCCAGATAATATTACAATTAAACATAGATCTAATACCATAATATAAAAGAAAAAGTCTAAGAGCTAATAAAGATGCAGAATTCGCCGCGAAGATATGCCACTCGAAGTGGGGTAAGGTTAACCGATGATTAACGGTCTACCTCTCGAAGATGCAATATCACACTAGATACAAAAGTATCCGCTGTATTTTGAGAAGCCAAAATTGCTCAGATCTGCTCAGTCCATTCGACCCAGACCTTTAAGGACAATGTTAGCTAAGTTTTCATATTGTATCATTAACTAATTTGGGTCATGTTAGCTAAGTTTGAATTGCATAAAAATCTGTCAATTAACTTTTCACAGTTAACAATGATAAACAATGAAGAAAGGATAGAAACGGTTGGCGATATTTTAAGTCAGCGAGTGATAAGAAAATGGAGCTTGGCGTGGCTGGACTTCACTCACACACTCCAAAAAGTCTCATTGTTCATTATCATTTTTCTTAAATTTATTTCGTTACCAAAAGCACATGAATGTGGTCCTGTTTCTATAAAATTTTAGGCATGGTAGAGAAAAACACTCAAGTAAATAAGCCAAAAAGATTTGATAAAATAATAGAGTGGATGCAATATACAATAAAGGAGCTTCCCCGCAATGGCATTTGTAGACACCACTGAACACTAATTTATGCCTCTCTCAATTCTCAACTGTGTATACAGTTTTTTCTATTGCCTTCAGGAGTTTTTCTTAGATTTCAAAGAAAAACATTCTGAAATTTATGCTTATAGTTTCAAGTAAATTTCTTATTGTATGTATACACATATTTCAACCAGCTATAGTTTTTCTCCTGAATATAATTTGAACCATAAAGATATTGGACAACCTAACAAAATAGTAAAATCACACATACACATACACACAAAAAAAGAATCTCAAGACCCATATGTTAAAAATGTTGATGCTTTCAATCCTAGGGCGCTTTTGAACATTGGTATACTAATTTGGAAATTATATAAAAAGATGATTAGGTAAAATTGAAAAGGGTCTGAACTTTGGAAGAAAAGTTCATTAACATAATTGGAAATCAAATGTGTTATCTTTTCTCAAGCTAGTTTTATTAGGATTCGGGAAATGGGGGCAAAAGTGTATGCTGTGGTGTGGGGTTAGTCAATTTAATTAAATCAATGAGCCACATGCCTATCTCACCGACTTCTTATTTGTAGCTTCACCCAATTTCAAACCTTTTGTCTCTCCTTTTTCTTGTTTTTTCTCTTTATCGTTATTGTGTCAATATATATTAACAAACACATGAGGATACATTCTTACGAACTGAACATCAACTCTAACTTTAACTCTTGTATGAAATATCTTTTTTATTTTGTTTTAAGTTGAATTTTAACCCCACTTAACAGATTCCTTGAATGAGATGACGTTAATTTGACTATTGTTGAATGTAGTCTACAATATATTTTCCAATTGTTGGTACATGTCATCATATATCAAGTATTTATTCATGTGGGCATTGTGTAGCCATCCATGTAAGGTCTCATTCTCTATAGCTGCTGGCAATCATTTTAAATTGCTTCTTCTCGGAGAAGCCAAAGAATGCTTATGTACCCCCCAACCCGACAACCCCACGGGGGCTTATAGCCTAATCAACCCGACTTATCAACCTGATATGACCTATTGGGTTTCAAGGCCATATCAAATCTCAAATTCCGCCATATGGCGAAGATATTTTGACTTTGGTTTTACGAGTTTGGGTTTGGGTTGATGGCGTATAAGTTCTCGTTTGCTCTCTGGTACAGAAAAGCTGATGCTTCCACCCTGCACTCGGACGATGAAAAACTATTTAGAAACAAGAAAAAGACCAGTTAATTTTTTCCAATCTTTAAAAGAAGACCAAGAGGGTCTTACCAGCCAGGATGAACAACAAATCTACCTCTGGTTAGTGCCCAATTTACCTGCTTAAACAAACACATTCTCAGAATCTGCCCAAAAAGTTTTTTATCTTCGGCCCAACAGTTAAAATATTGCTGAGTTCTTTACCTTATCGGTTCCAAGAGAATTGGTGACAACATGAGTGACATGTTCATCCACCTGGGTTGTGCAGACAGCACCAAACTGCTCAGCAGTTTGCCACAAGTGATGCAAATGTGGTTTGGCTTCACCCACTGGGATTATCCGGCTAAATACAATCCGACATCCAGCCAATATCTTCCGTTGCTCCGAAGCTAAAATATTTCTCACATCTACTTCGTCTAGTGAAGTGTGTGAGAAGAAGCTTTTATGTATATTCTCAATAACCTGTACAGTTAAAGGATGTGATGATGCTGCGATCCAAAACGAAGAGTAGATAATAACATAACAAGGGACATAGACAAAGTGCAGACCGCTAATGAAGATGCCAATGTGCCCTCCTCAGGTACCTCATCGCGATCTAACTCAAGAAGAGAAGGACCATGAAGCCCAAATTGCCGTCTACTGCAGGGGAAATAAAGATATCTGCCACACAAGACAATTAACATCAGCAGACAAATATTATCACTACAGTCTCATGTTAGCCATAGTGCAAAAGATGATACCTTTCAACAGCTATTAAATTCATTTTGTTATGAGGCCACACTCGGACAGAGTCGTCTATGATGACTACAGACGATTCCATACCCATAACTCCTTCTAAATCTTTGCTCTTGGGTACTCGTTCATCTCCATCAATCGGATCTCCATCATCACCTTTCGATATGACTCGTCCATTAAAGAGAACCCCTTTGGGATCAAGCAGCTTGGCCATCTCTGTAGCATACAATTTGTTCCCCATAGTGTAAAGATGTAACTCGTACAGCTTGCTAGCCTGAAATTCATAAGGAAAGTTACACTCATGTCTTTTGCACACAGAGTTGATCAGCCAGAAAATATTATTAAATGGATCACCTTCTCCAAAAAATTCCAAATCCCTGGTCTCAATTTAGTCCACATTCCCATGTGAGGAAAGCGAAAGAGATGTCTATATGGTTTCTCACGATCTTGTTCTTCCTTCTTTCTCAATATGTCCTCGTGGCGGGGTTCAACCTCATTAAACTGAAAACGATTAAAAAAACCAACATTAGAAAGAATACAAGAAAATGAAGCAAACTAGAAGGTAAGATAAACTAACAACCTTAGCTGAATTGAGAAGGGTGTGGTCGATATCCAAGACAAGAGAGAGCTTTCGAGATGCAAACATTTTCTTCTGCTCCTCCAACCTCCGAGCTCTCTCTCTTTGAATAGCTACTCTCTGCATGTCATCATATCCTTCGAATAGATGTTCCACATCTCCCCAACTGTTCATAGAACGAGCGGGACCAGCTACAGCCGTTACTGATGCTGCTGAAACTGACACACCCTCCTCTCGGTCGTTGCCATTTGAAGGATTATGTTTAACATCTCTGTCTGTCTTGGCTTCAACTGGATTGCTAACTTGTGATACGACAACCATATCAGCAATACTTTTCAGGTTTTTGGTGAATTGTGTTGAAAAATCTGGTGTCTTTCCACTGACAAGTTCACCCAAAATCTTCATTTTGTTGGTACCATTCTGGCTAATATTTTGCCGTGGAACAAGCTGCTGGGAAGGCGTTTCTAACTCTTCTGTCTTACCCTTCATAGCCAAGGTTCCCAAACCGAGGGAGTCATTCACTTTAGACTGCTTTTCCACCGAAGAGTATGTTCTTTGAAGAGAACTTCCATGCAGGACTCGGCGAGGATCACGTGCTTTCATGCGGATGTTTCCAGATTCGACCTGAAGGATCCAAAAAATGAGTTACTTCAAGAAAAATTGAAAGAAAAGGTTCTACATCCGTCTATATAAAGGATACTCACCGAGGGGATGTATTGGGAAGAATCCTGAAGCACTCCTGGCTTTGAAGAATTATCAGCTAAAGCATTTGATGCAGGTATACTAAGCGGTGTTGGTACCCCTGGTGGCATGGAAGAGCCAGGAAGTTGTGCTGCTCTTCTTGGATCCATAGGCTTTTGAGGAGCTTTTTCAGGTACCTTTTGCATTTCTCCCATTTGAAAGAAATTTAGTAGAATTGTTGGATTTACTACAATATTATCCAAAAGGGATGACAATGATGGAGCATCAGTTGAAGCTGTCGTTGGTACTTTTTGGCACATAGAAACAGCACTCGTGGGCATAACACTTGCTGTCATAGATGTTACAACGTTATCATTTAGCCTGGGCTTGGATTCTGGTTTTTGGAATCTCGATGGTTCTGTATCCTCTAGCCAGCCACCAGTTCTAGCTGCTTTTGGCACATCTGTATCACTCTTTTGTCTTTTCCATGCAGGGCCATCAATAAAATGTTCATCAGCAGCGGCTTTTTGTTTTCTTGGGTTCACCAAGTCTGGAGAAGGCTCTGCTTTCAGAAGATTTCTAGCATTGCTGGGAGAGTATGAATTAATAGTTACATTGGCAACATCAGGTTTCGCAAGCCGTAGTCTTGGATCTCGAATCTTTACAGAAGATTTCACTGTCTGATCAGATGCAAGAACTGTTTGAGTAGCACCAGTTGGTGCAGAAATAGCATTAATTAACAGATGATGTGGTGGAACAGTGCTAGCAACAGCATTTGCAACAGGCCCATAATTCAGAAGAGTCCCCGGATTTGAACTCTTAACAACAGAACTAGAAACCTCTCCACCAATGTCTCCATCGCTATCATTAGGTTCTTCTGATGGTGTTGGGCTTGGAAGGTCATTTGTCTTAAATATTGAATTTACACCAATTTTTTTCTGGTAGGTAGAAACTGCTTTAAGGGCAGCACTCTCATATGGATAGACTTTGGCACATTCGATCCTTTGGCCCTGCCTGCCAATGGGAAAACCTGGTTTAACCATTGTATGGTGGCGACCATTTACTGGTAAACTCGGTGTTGTTTCCCTTGTGGGCGAGGGAAGGCTGTCTGCATCATGATCCTTATGAAGGTCTAGCAGAGGTAGCATCGGCAACCTACTCCTAACGTAGGAGGCTCCTCGATGTGTACCTTCGGAAGACAGCTTTTTGGCAAAAAACAAATCACCATTATTTGTCTGAGTCATTTGATTAACAGTCTCCTCACTGCTAGTTCCAGCGTAAAGTGCAATAGTACAACACCTTAAATTCTGATTCATGGCCTCTATCTGCAAAACCAAGACAAATACTTATGTAAGACGAGAAGGCACTTCTCCCCGAGGTTTTGGAACAGTGGTACTAATTCAACAGGTGAGCCAATAAACACACCTCATTTTTCTGGTAGGATGAGAGAAATCGGGAAAAATGGTCATTTACAAGAGATAGTAATCTGCACAAGAAAAACCAAAAAATAATGTGAGCAAACAAAACGATTTCAGCATGTTTAACCAAAAGTTGGCACAATAAAAAACACTTTAAAAAAGTAACCTTGACATAGTCTCCTTATTAAGCTCCTTGGAAATATTGTTCATCGAGCAAAACACCTGAAAACCACAAAGAGATTAGAATCATGGAATCGGAATAACAGTTGGACAATAGAGTATTAAGTAGAAGGATCTTGAGTAACCATACAGAGTTTATAGTTTGAAGAGAAGCAAATGAAAGTTGAACTAAAGTATCCCTCTTAGGGAAATCATCATTATCTGCAACGAGCTCTCGTAAAGACTCCAAAGCTCCCAAAAGTTTGGAACAAACTCCTTCAAATGCTCTGAAACGAAACCAAAAAAACATTTTATAAAACATCAAGCACCACTCAATCAACTCCAACAGATGGGTTTAATTTTTTCATCATCATCAAGTTATCAGATCTCCTCCATTCTCTTGAAAGACTTACGTCTGTGCTTCTACCAAAGAGGTACTCTCCAATACTCCACGGATCAGTTTCACTTTCTTCTCCAAATCTCTCTCCTTTTGAATGCAATCATCATCCACTTTGTTACCACTTGTCAAGTCGACTGATTCGGTTTCCATCTCAACTCTTGCAGCCAATTTATCATCAGAGACAGACTCCAAATCAATTTCACCTTCCTCCAACTCTCCTTCCTCTTTCTCATCTCCACTGTCATCAATCACAATCTTATCACCTTCCTCACTCTTATTCTGTTCATAATCCATTCCCAAACCTTCATTGAAAGGTTTGTTCTGAACAGCTTGAGCCCAAGCAAAATTGTAAAGACCTGAATTTACATATCCATGGTAACCAGGATACTTATTCACCAACTCACGCATTGTCCAAACCCTAGGGTTGCCATTAGAACCTCCTCCTCCTCCTCTTCCTCCAGCTACAACAACACCGTTAACATCTCCGTCTCCGGCCGCCGTAGTCTGCTTAACTT
Source organism: Cardamine resedifolia (assembly GCA_014578085.1). Classification (NCBI taxonomy): domain Eukaryota; kingdom Viridiplantae; phylum Streptophyta; class Magnoliopsida; order Brassicales; family Brassicaceae; genus Cardamine; species Cardamine resedifolia. The sequence goes on along the minus strand of VBRH01000183.1, from coordinate 43,516 downwards.
CAATCGAAGTGTTCCCTGAATCCGGAATCTCTCCTTCCTCTACATCCGCCAATACAATCAAATTTTCATCGTTGCCCATCCGATTTAGGGTTATAGAACAACCAGATCGAGCCACAAGCATGTAAATCTCAACACTTTCCAAAACCCGATTCTGAAAAACGACAAATCTGATTTCAAAATCGCCCCTTTATTCTCCAGCCCAGAGAACGGATCTCCAAAACGGAAAAATTAGGGGTTTTTTTTGTTTCGTTCTACCTTCCAATTATCGAATCAGAAAAAAACAGAGATCCAAGTTAAGAAAAGTTTATCAATCAATTTTTTTAAAACTCTTTTTTCAAAGCTTCCCAATTTCAAAATTCCCGATCCGAGATCAAACACCTTCAGAAAAACGAGAGTTTTCAAATTTCTTCGTTTTTTTTTTCTCCAAATCCAATTTTGAGATTGTTTTCTCCGAAAGCCGAGAATGTTAAAAAGGAAAGAGACCAAGAGAGAGAGAAGAAGAAGAAGAAGAGGATCTAGTCGAGGGTTGGAGGTTAATCTGGACCGTACACGTCAGCGATCCGCATAAGGCAAATATATGTCAGCGCGACGTGTGATTTGCGCAGACAAAGGTATGTGAAATGACGAAAATAGGCATCTCTGTGATTTTTCTTTACCACTTATGTGTCTGATGATCCAAGTTTTGACTTATAAAAGTTAGTCAGTTAAGTTACTCTAAGGAAGTAGAAAGCTCGTACACAGAAACTCCACTGGTCAAACACGGCTTGCGGCTTTTATGAAACTGTTGTTACTTGTCCTTTATTTCAGCAACCAACTAATAATAATTTACCAAACAGAAAATCAAACTTTAGACTGGAATTAAGTGATAGTTTAGCAAGAAATTTATAGTGGAAGTAGTTATAATGTAGGAACTTATTTTGCTATTCTGCATCACTGAGTTTCGGTATTTTAGTAACATTTTGGTTTATCTTCGGTCAATTATAAAGTCTTTAAATTATTGGTCGAAGATTATAAAACCTATGGCATACTTTTTGAGAGGCAGAAAATGACAGACTAATATAAACAAGTAAATTGGGAAACCATTTCATACATACATATTCTTTATGCACCCAAATTATCATAATTTGTATCAACAAATATGTCGGAAAAGATGATTAAAAAAAAAAACGTAAGAAGCTTCTTGGTATGATTCCGGCAATGGACTTTTGCCTTGAAAAAGTTCCTAATGGTACTCCAAAAAAAAATTACGAAAATGAAAAGAAGTTTGGATGTGAATACCACAAGGTTGTGTCACCGAACAGCAAGAGTTTTATATAGCTCACGATAAGTTGTTAAAAAACGAGAATCAAACCTGTTTTAGCATATAGCTCATTTTGTACTCGATCCATATTTTTCTCTAACGTTCAGCGGGAAGTATATTGATAACTACCTACCCGGCCAAAAAAATTGGTCCGAGTTAGATACGGTTTCAATTTAATTTCTATAAATTAAACCAAAAGTTAAAATATATAAATTGTCTTCAGAGTAGCTATCGCATTACTAAACAACAGAAATTGGCTAAAATGAAATCTGCATATCAAAATCATTTTCTACCAAAACTCGAGGAACTTTTAAATTTTGTTGCCCTCACCAAATATACAATTGTTCAAGGGTCATTTGACTCAGTTTGCCATTAAATAAATATAATATATTAATCCACTTAATAGGGTAAGCAAGAAAGAATGAAACTTAAACTAACAAAACCTAGCTTATGTTTTTTATTTGAATGCAACAAATCATCAAACCATACTAGCCATCAAGATGTTCGAATGAGTCAAAAAGGCAAAACAAAGACAATTTGATGTCCTAAAACCGTATAAATTCTCCATGTTTACATAAGATGTGTATAGAGCCTCTTGTGGTGGCATCAATGTTCAATCAACAATATACAACTATCTTTACTATAACTACAACTTATCTGCGATTTTCGCCACAGCATCTGCGAGCTTATTGAGAACAGCGACTAAGTTATCGCCGTGATCTTTTCTTTGCTCTCTGTCTAGTTTTAAATTTGTATTCTGAACCTCAAGCTGTGCCGCCAATAACTGCCCGTTTCTTTCTAGTATCTCTATCAATTGACTCTGCATTCTCTTTGTTTCTTCTTCTTCACCATCAGATGTTCGTTTACGCTTTTTCTCTCCTTGGGATGTCGATCCAGCTTCCATGTTTGCTGCTTCTGGATTTTTCTCTTTCACTCTACCTTCAAATTCAAAATAAAAACAAGATCATGGAGACCCTTCAACATAAACAAAAAGATCATTGCAGCAGAGGGAATATTTAAATTACTTTTTGTAACACAATTAGTTTATTAACAGAGCTGCATTTTATAATATGAAAACATCTTTACCAAGATGACAACATATTTCACATAACTACTCAGATAAGAGAAACTATAATAAATGTATAGAGCAACGTTTTTAATCCTCCAAATAAAAACATTTCTATGTTGTTTGGATCAAATGAAACAATAATGTTATTTGCAAAGCACTAAGACCCTACACTTAAGCCCTTAAACACTTCTCAGTCTTTGTACTAATCCCAACCAACTTTCAAATCGGCCAGTGCAGAGCAGGTCACTGGTTCGAACACTAGCACGAGCGATCTAATGTATGCAAAATCAAATTAAGAATAAGAAAAATACAAACTTTGATCTGCTCCACAAGCTGCTTGATTCTCTTTGTCTTCATAAAAAAAAAATTGAATTTCATTAGAATTTGGATGATGAACATAAAAAGCTTAAGGTTTCATCTGACTTTACCCGGAACTGATTTGGGCGCCGGAGTCGAATTCAACTTCTCCGGACTTCTCGCCGATTCTCTCCGATTTAAATCAGACAACAATCCCTCCTCCGACGCCGGAGCTAATCCAAGCGCAAGAGTCGGAATCGGCGGTGGAATCACGCCGCCATCTACAATATCATAAACTTCCTTATCGAAAAAACCAGGAAGCTTTCTCTCACGGCGAACATCGTTCCTCATAATCCAATACGACTCCGTCTCTTCCTTAATCTGAGACTCCCATTCTTTGATCTTCTTATAATCTCCGGCGAGATTGCTCCATCTTTTCCGGCACTGAACCGGTCCGCGATTTACGCCGTGACGCCTGCAGTAAGATGATACCGATGCCCACTTTGGCTCCATTTGACCCGACCCGAGCGCCATACCCGCCGCTCTACCTCGCCGGACTCTATTCTCCGCCACTCTCTTCCCCTGAATCAGCACCAAGATCTCTTGCCTCGTCCAACGAGGAAGCCTCGCCGTCTTAACGCCGTCATCTCCGCCTTCATTTGACGGCGCACTGTTCTCTCCACCGTCAACGGCGCTCACTCCTAACCCCAACTGTTCCAAAGCCATTCAAACGGAATATTCCTCCCTTATGATTTTTCCGTTCCCTATGGCCACGTGGTTGAAAACGGGTTCGGACTTAACGGCGTTATGGTGAGAACATCCCGTTACGGCGTTCCTTGGCGCCGGAGAGAGACGAAATGAGAAGAGGAGAAGGATTTATTTGTGAGATAATGACTTTTTAATGTATTTTAATAATTTTCTTTTCTTGAATTTGGTAACTGTAGATAATTTGACCATTATAAAACGTTTTAATTAATCTCGGCCCTTAACACTTTCTTAAGGTTCATGTATTGAATTAAGGGCATAATTAAAGTAGACCGTAATCTTTAATTCCCTAGTCCAATTAAGGATTACTTGCTCTGATCGGGCTAGTTCCTGATTTTTGACACGTCATTATCATAACCTCCTTTTCTACGGCCAAGATTCACTCTCAAAAGAATATCATAATTCAACTTTAATAGGAAGGAAATTATTATATACGTCAACATGTACTTTCCCGTAATTGTGTTTTTTTTTTTTTTTTTTTTTTTGCGGTAATCCCATAATTATTTTTATGTAAAAGTGAGTGGCTACTCTACATGTTTCTAACATAAATAATGCAGATATAATACTAATATAGTTAAATTCGCAGGGGAAATTTATATATTCATAATAATGATAGGTTGTTTTCTGCATAAAATAAAATAGAGCGAGAAGAGCGTTAATTTGGTGATGACAAATTTGGTGATTTGGGGATTTCTATTGGTTATTCCCTCCAACAACTATAAATATTGCTTTACTCCATTATTCATAATTTCAGATATACGTTTTGGTCAATTCCTCCACCGTATTTTTTTTTGTTCTGTCTATATTTTTGTCAATTTAATCATCTTTTAGATCATTTAAGGGAAAATGACACTTTAAGTGAGTGTCTTATTAACCTATTGTGCTATAAGAGCTCTCAGGGTTTTGGAAAACTCGAAGCTGTTGTCTTTTGTTGCGAAACTATGAACATGTACTTAAAATATACGAACGAATCTTATTCTTTTTCAGTAACGATTATATAATACAATTTTGATGAAATTATTTTGGAAAAGCAAAGATATACGCGACGGAAGAATGAGAAAATTTTGCTCTCGAAAGGAGACAAAGATATTATTAGACGTTCATGTTTAGGTTTGGAAAAAAGAGCAAAGAAATAAAGTTTGTGGTTTAGGATTTAAATAAATATTGTTGGACGTGCAGGTTTATGATTTTGAGAAGGAAATCCGATGCCAATGCTTAGTTCAAGTTTGATAGTCTAACTTACACTGTATAAGAGTTACAGAAATTAAAAAAAAAAAAAAGAGAGAGATGAAATTGAATCCAAGTAAATAAAAAGTGAGAAACAATATGGTATTCAACAAAAATGATATATTTGTAACATATGTTATGCTAATATTAGTAAAGGAAAAAATCATTTTTATATAAAGTATCAGAGATAATGTTATTAGATAAAAAAAATCATGTATTTTTACGTCCTATTTTCATATACAAGATCAATTGATTGATTTTAAACAAGTTTTATTAAACAAATTTTAAATTTATTTATTTGTTTATTAAAATGACCTAGTCAGTAGTATTAAAATAGCGATACTCCATCTGTTTTAATATATAGGATGTTTTGGAAGTTAGCACAAAAATTAAAAAAATATGTATTTTTCGCTAAAATATTTTATTTTTTTAAAAAAATATATAATTTAATAAAAATACTTACGAGAAGTTGTGGGAAACCAAAGAGAAAGAAATGAATATTTGATTATTTTTGAAATAAATTCATTTTTTTTATGAGATGTAAATACATCTTATATTGTGAAAAAAAAAAAACTCCAAAACTTTTTATATATTGAAAAGGAGAGAATATTATATATGTTTAATTAAGTAGTTAATGGAAAGTATTGCATTAAAGGAACCCTTAAAAGCCCTAAAGGGTAGATACTAAAATGAAATGATGCCCCTACCACTAACTCAAATAAAAATTCCCAAGTTATTTTCCATTTTCCCTTGTTTACCACTCAAAGTCGATCTCCATCATTTGTTTTTAATCATTTAATTAAATGACTATTAATGTTTGATTATGTTTATGCCCCCTCCCATCCTCTTAAAGCCACTTTTTATTTTTCTTTCACTGTGTTGTTTTCTCTTGGAGGAGTGCCCAATGAATTAACCTTTTGTAGTTTGTACCCATACGCTAGTTGCCTAGACCAGAAAATTCTCAGCTAAAAGTCAGATGGCATATAAACCAATGACTTGGCCACATTTAGTGTATGTATTATCACCAATCACAGTGGATCCTTAATTTAAAACAAATCATAGGGACAATCATAAAAGTAGTAGCTAGGTTGAATTAGTAAAAAATCATATAAATGTTTTTGTATGCTAACAGTAACTTTAGTACTCCTATAAAGTAATACTCTACGATTTTCAGGATCGCACACGTATTTTAAAGAGTTGCGGAATGTGTTTGTGAAATATGTATAGACTATCGACAAATTCGTAGTAATTTGCAACAAATTTGTTCGGTTTTTATGAGAAGAAAAAACAAATTTGTTCAGTCTCAATAACCGTAAATTTTGAATTTTATAATTCTTTAAATTTAAATACAAAAAAAAAAATATTGATTCTAAAAATACTTATTTCAAGTTAGTCAAAACGTACCAAAATTCTCAAGACTTCATGAATACTATGATTTTCTTGATAATACAACAGATATAATTCAGCAATTTTTTTATATTTTCCGAAAATATATGTGTGAAGTCATAATTGTAAAATTTTGGCTGCTAATCTAATTGTAGCATGTGAATAACCTCAGACAATGGGCCCAACACCTTGACTAGAGTTTCTGTAGGCCGCAATAATTGGCTCACCATAAGACTCAAAAGACATTTAAGCTCTTATGTCACACAAATTAAACACCCTAAGATTTAATAGAAAATCTTGTCAAACCACCAATAAAATTTATTAAAATTGCACCAAATCCTAAATCCCTCCAAATAGTTACAAAGTCATGTTCCAATGCATCCCCTCCGTATTGTCATAAATACACTCCCCTTTAGTTTTGTTGACCCATCAATGTATGTATCTGTACGTGTGGTTCTGTCATGTCTGGAATCATTATTGAGTTTTTGACCGGTTTATAATGTGAATCGAGTCAATTGACTAGGGAGCAAGCAAGTCCAGTGAATTAAGATTGCATTGCCATAATCAGTGTAAAACGACCAGATTTTTACTCAAAAAGAGAAAATCGAAATTACCAAGTCAAATATTCAATGAACCATGCAATAAGAGACGGATATGTTGCCATAAAAACACGAACCTACAAAATAAAAATGAACCTTTATAAAAATGTGGATTTACCAAATGTTTAATTACAAACCCCTAATACGTAATCGAATCAACCACTCCCTAATATTTACACTCTCTTGAAGTCACGATGATGAATAATATGAAGCTATTGATCATCGCTGTGATCATCTCGGCGGTTTTATCTCCAGCTTTGGTTGGATCTCGTCCGGTAAAATGTGACAATTGCATTGACGGTGGAGAAGAAGAGATCATGAAGATGAGATCAGGTTTGGATGTGAACCGTAGGATTCTTCGAGCGCCGAGATATATAAATTACGATGCATTGAAGAACAACAAACCAATACGAGATGGTAAACCGGATCTACCGGATAACAAATACCGACGACCTTGTAATGTCGCTAACGATTGTCACCGCTTTACGGATTAAACCATAATAAACCTTCTCTTCTTTCCCTTTTTTTTCTTCATTTTTCGTTCTGTCTTTTTTTTTTTTTCTTCTGTTAGGTGTGTTTTATTTTAGTTTTTAATTTGATATCTTCAGTCGCATCACAGTTTCCATTATATTTTATATCTCCCGTCTTACTCACATGATGAAATTTATGTTTCAAAAAGATAATATGGTCATGATATATCTCATAAGGAGAAATGCAAACTCGTGACCTAAAAATATAAGAAAATGATACGAACCTAACAATCACCGAACGAAGTAAAGTCAATCCAATGGCTAAAACGCTTATTAACACACTCGCAACGTTCCACGAAATTCGAAATTCTACTGAGTAAATCTCAAAATTTCGTCCAAAATACTATTTTTACCGCCGATACCAACCAGTAACACAGTAACAGAATATACACTAAATTAGTAGGAGTAGATTTAAACTTGCTCAACTGGTTTCAATTAAAGAAGAACACATGAGTTTCAGAAACATACAAGGCGCTTTAACAAACAAATCCAAAAGGTCAAATACAAGTAGCTTTTTAAAATGCTATTATAAGAAATAAAAATACAAGGAGCTTTATAGACAAAAGCTCAAATCTCAAATCAGAGGACCGTGTCAATTATGATTGTCATCATCATCATCATCATCATCATCATCATCATCATCATCATCATCGTAGGAAGCTGTTTGGTGGGAAATGTCTTAAAGGGTTTTGTCGCAGCAGCTCTGTTTCTCTACAGTTTTTTTTTTTAAAGGAAACATTGTTAGATACAACAGCAAGTCATGAGATAATATTTGTTTGGTAAATCGAGAGAAGCTGTTTTGCTTACTTCTTTATCTCACGGCCATCATTAAGAGGCAAAACGTTTGATGATGATGAAATGGTTTCACTCTTCTTCTTCTCATCTCCCTCTCTGCAATTTCATAACCGAGTTAATGATAATACATGTCGTGTTGCGAAAACATTCGAATTTGTCAAACTTACTCTGTACATTCTTCTTCATCCACAAAAACTTCAAAGGTGGAAGCAGGGGCTACTCCAGTTCTCACAATGGGTTTCTGAGGAACCTATTGAGGATAGACAAATCAAGTAAGTGATCAAATTGCAGAAATATTTTAGTTTTTGTTTTGGAGGCCAGAGGCAAAACCTTGAATTTTGCCCATTTTCCAGGTAAAGAATTGTTTTCTTTGTTCCTCTCTGCTCTACCTCCAAGCATGAGCCAGCTACCAAACTCTGGTTTTAACTTTTCTGACTCTGATTGATTCCCCGTTGTAGTGTCTGAATCTGCATCTTTGTAGATGGATAAAGATGTCTTGGATGACCTGCAAAAGACAGAAGGGCTTACCATATTGATTTGCACAATCATTTAGAGTTTTGGTGAAGTTTATACATGCTTAAAGATATGAATTGCGTAGAAAATGCACAACAATCAAACTGCTTACTGATTCGGCTTTGGTTTCTTGGCTAGTGGATTAGAACTTCCTAACGCCTGCCTTCCTGTATCTATAGAAAAGATTGTCATGTAAGAGATCATATCAAAACATTTGAGTGATATTTCCAAGTAAAGTTATTGTGACTCACTGTTATCTCCCCTGGACAATATAGTGCCAAAGCTTCTTGACGGTAAGTCATTATTCTCCTTTGGTTCCTGCTGGTAGGTGAAACATTAGTTATGATGTAAAAATCCTTAGGGCATACATATATACATATATTATACAGTTAAAAACAGAAAACTTCTTACTTCGTCAGCTGTTGTAGACCTTCTCATCGTTCTCACCATGTATTTCTTGTATGCATCATTCAACTTTTCCACTGGTTTTGCATTTCTGCACAATTTTCCACTTCCAAATCAGACCAATAACTCGAAGCAGAAACATGGAGATATGATTACATGTCTATTCATTTACCTAGAGATTCCAAGATTGAAGATCTCATTCGCAGTTTTGACCTTAGCCTTAAACTCCATATGCAAAGCATAAGCTATGTAGTAGACAGCATGTGTTTTCCCAATGTCATTGACCTCCAAAAACTTGTAAATCACTTCTGCATCAGCACAATGCTCCGCCTTAAAAAAATAACAAAACTTTTGAGTACTCTCTTCATAACAAGGAATAATCTTGAAAAGGATTAGATTGGCTTAAACTTAAAGAGAACATTACATATTCCAACCAGACTTTGAGATAACGAAGATCATCCTTGTAACGTTCTGAGTGCCAAAACTTGCGAACACATTGCTCATATATCACTAACAATCCTGAGCATTCTCCTCCAGGTGGAAAAGCCTCTTGTACCCATTTTATACACCTTCCATAGAACCAATGAAGCAGCTCAGTTTTAAAAATTGGGACATTGAACATCATAAAGATTAGTTCAAGAAACAGATCAAGCTGATGCATTTTGTGAATCAGCACAAAAAGTTGCAATTTAAAAAAAAAACCCAATCTCACTCGATCCAGGGAAACAAAGGGTCATCACCATCGTACTCATCGATTCCCTCAATCAACTTCCTAAATCACCGAAACAGCACAAAATTAAACGAAAAATCGATCGATTGGACTAAAACCCAAGAGTAAAGATGTGAAATTGAAACCATTACCTGCGTTTCTCGACGAGATTCTTCCTCAATTGAAGGTCGCAGTGAGATTTGAGAGCGTTGTTGAGAAGATGAACATTGCGTCCTCTCTTGAGAGGTCGGACGTTTTCCTTGAAAAGCTCCCACTCATATCCAGTCTCCTGCTTCGAATTAAGAAAATCTGACTCTGGATCTGAGATCTCAACTCTCGTTTCCGCCATCGTCGTTCGCTAGACTTGATGAAAATTTTGAAAATTTTAAGGGTAAATAGCCGTTAGTTACTCAATGAGAGCTTCACAACTTTGTTCATTGATATAATAAGCGCAGACTTATGGGGGAGCGTGTGGACGCTTTTTCTCTGGGCCAATATTTTATTGGGCCTACACTATATGGGCCAGGATTTTGATTTTTTTTAAACCTAATATCACATACACATATTAGATTCTCCCACATACGTTCACTTGAGCTTCCTCTTTCTTCAATGTCAGTTTCTGACTTCATCAAGTAATGATAATTATGGTAGTCGGACCTACTTCATTCTTATTTGACACCTTTTGAAATTTTTTAAATATTATGCAGGAAGTTCTAAGTCCAAAGATCCACATTTCCAGTAAAATGTTTACTAGTTATACCAATTTTAAGTTTGTCACGATGGTTACAGAGGAAACTAAAAATACGGAAAAACCAAAAATCGACAACAAAGACTAAAATTACAATAATCACATAAAAACGGACAAAACACAACAAGGAAACACATCTCTTTACACCGAAGCCAATATTTCAAAATCTTTCCCAAACAGCGCTTGAACCCGAGGAAACAAGACGTTTCATTCCTTTGGAAAGATCATATCGATGCTATTATATCAAACACTACTTAGTTGGTATAAGTTTCTCATACTAGTTTTTAGTAAAGTTAACAATTTTGGCATATACGTTAGAACAATTGAATATATTTGTCGTTTAGAAAAAAAAAAAAAAGGAGATGCCAAAATGCAATGAGTTCGTTTTGTTATGTAAGCTTACACTCCAACAAAAAGAAATGGTTCCACAATATTCGTTGATGCTAATGCTTAGAGTTAGAGTATCATTTATCTTCCCTTCTCTTCTCTTTTTTTTTTTTTT
>VBRH01000183.1:19977-32655 GCA_014578085.1 Cardamine resedifolia | reverse complement strand
TTTTTTTTTTTTTGTCAAACTATCATTATCCCTGAATTAAAAAGTTGTGTTTTGTCCAACTATGGAAAGCTTAATTAAGAGTAGTACGGCAAACCATTTAGTTTTAATAATAACAAGCAAATGTTAATTGAATGCGAATAGCCGAATACGATTGCCTGCTTATTCCGTTTTATATATAATCACAGCTAAATCCATTTAATACTTTCTTTTTTTTCAAACTTAAACGTCAAGAAAGGAGAACATGCGTACACTGGAAAACCGAAGGATACATAGTTTTGTTAATTCCTATTTTACTAAAACTTGTGCATCTCTCTCCATCAGAATTTAAAAAATTTCTAAGCAAAATTCGATTCTGATTTTTGGAGACTTTTTCGTTGGAGTTCTACACTTGTACATTTACACAAATAGTTGGATACATAAATGTAATTTAAAACAACTATTTCACTTATAGCATATATATAGACAATAGAAACTGGTATTGTACTTAGATAATTTGAGAAGAAAAATATTATGTGAATATAATAACTTGGACTAGTAGCACTAAATGTGCTCTTGGCTAATAGCGAAGTTTCCGGACTTTTTTAAAAATGCATGTTTTAAGTTTTTAAGTTTGATCCAGTTTATGATAAAACAAATATTGGCTCTCCCTCTCTCATTGAATTTTATTTCAGTTGTATTTCTTAGCTGTGTCTTCGTAGTTTTTCATTAGATTAGTATTTGTAATAACTAATAAGTAGAGTAGTATGTAATTAAAAAAAAAACAGAAAAGCCAAAACAAAAATATATATAAAGTTTAACATTAAAACCAAAAAATAAAACAAATATTGTTTGACGGGAAAATGTACGTAGTTTGGCTGAAAATTATTTAGTTAACTTTAAAAATAAACAAATAATGAAATCACTAGACACTGTAAAACTGTAGATGACAATTTTATAGTTATATTTCACTAAATCTCGCATAATGACTACACGATTGACTATAAATTGTTATTTGACAAAAGAAAAATAAAATTGTTGATAAAATCTTGCGGAAATATTTTGTCTTTTTTTTGTGTTTTTTGGATAATACGGAAACATATTGTCATTCGGTGGTTTTGGATCATAATAGCTATCAAAGTAGAAGAGAAGATGTGATCTCTTTTTTACTACCTTAGTTTTATTTATGAGCATACTTTACTTTTTGCCTTGGAAGCTAAAACAGTTCCTCCGCAAGATTCTCTCTGTCGGTCAGAAGTTTCCACCAGAGATGATGATCACTTACATTACGTTACACGTCAAAGTCAGTATGCTCAATTGTGATTGATTGCCAAATAAACACATGACTGTTACGTACGTACTGAAGATAAGGAGTTGTATAAAGTCTGTCGACTGGAATTGATTGTAACAACGACCGACAGTTCATTAAAACAAAAAACAACAACATCGACCGACAATTCTAAGTTTATATATACACTCATAAACTTGAAAACAGTTGACGGAAAAAAAAAAACACAAAATATAAATGTAGGGAAGAAAAAAATAGTATTAACAAAACTATGTATCCTTCGGTTTTCCAGTGTACGCATGTTCTCCTTTCTTGACGTTTAAGGTATTAAATGGATTTAGCTGTGATTATCAAACGGAATAAGCAGGCAATCGTATTCGCATTCAATTAACATTTGCTTCTAAAAGGTTTGCTGTACTAATCATAACTAAGATTTCCATAGGTGGACAAAACACACAACTTTTTAATTCACGGATAATGATACTTTGACAAAAAAAGAGAAGAGAAGATACTGAATGATACTCTAATTAACTCTAAGCATTACATTAACGATACGCATTTATGGCGAATATTGTTGAACCATTTATTTTTGTTGGAGTGTAAGCTTATATAACAAAACGAACTCATTACATTTTGGCATCTCCTTTTTTTCTCTTTTGGTATACCTAGCTAGAAAGAAGCATAAATATGGCGCAACTTTTGACTTATAACATTGTTAAAACTTAAAACAAGAGAATTCGTTGTCTAATCAAATACTTCAAATATTCTTTTTGTAAGACTCGATCTATCTAAATAACATAGTGTGCACTGTTTAAGAACATTCAAGAATTGCGAGTCGAGATTTAGATTTGATAAATAGTGTTTAGTGTGCACAAAACTCTTAAAACCATCAATGATGTCGGGTGTTCGAATTTGGATTTGAAGATTTTGATTAAACGGTAACGTCGTTTTCAGTTATAATATTTACATTTCGTTTAGTTAATTCTGTAAAAACAATTTTAAACTTTTAAAAAAATGTAATGGATTTGTTTTTGAATCGGAGTGTTCTTTTTAATTTCTTCTTTAAAAAGAATTCTTTAGGTTCACGAAATTTTCTATTAGTATTTAGTACTATCGGTACCATTCGATATTGGCTGTCCAATACTTTTTTCAGTTCTTTAATAAAGGAATTTACACACTCTCTTTGTTTGGCTGCGAACTCACTACCACCACCACTTTAACGAGGCCACATTTATCTTTTATCTTTTCGCTTTTTGCGCCCCAACATATTCATACATTATTCGATTTGTAACCGAAAAAAATAAAAACAATAAATTTTTTTTTTATCAAGTTATCACCGTTACGCCAACTTGGCATGGGTGAGATGGGTCCCATTAGCTGTCAAATGGGAGCCAGCAATTTAATCAAACAATCCAACTTTACAAACAATAATAAGAAGCAGTGTCGTTTTCGTAAATCAAAAGAGATCCAAGGCTACAATAACAACCTCCACATTACTCATTTCTGAGACAGCCACGAGTCTCTTCTTTATTCAACACGCCGTGTCGGCAAAGCTTCGTCATCTTTCTTTGACGCTTGTCGTCACTTCCTAATTATTTGAAACCGAAACGGTGCGTTTTCCACTCACCGCCGCTCGGAAAAAGAAAAAAAACATGAGGAAGGAGGTTTTGCCACCGGTAGTGTCAACCACCACCGTAAGATTCATCGACTGCTTCGAGAAGAAGCCATTGATTGCTACATTATTAGCTCTCTCACTCGTCATGATTATCTGGAACCTTCCTCCTTACTACCACAACCTCATCTCCACCACTCGTCCCTGCTCCGCCGTCACCACCACCACCACCACCACTACTTTAGTCTCCTCAACTTCATCTACTGCGACAAATTTCACCGCTTCTCTCGCGGCCAATGTCACCACCTCTATCTCAGCCACACCGGCGACGAACTTCACTACCTCTCTCTCAACCACAACAACAACACCTTCTCAGAAGTACGATTCGAAGCAATCAGATCCAAACAAACGCATTTTCCAACCGTTCGGAAACGCGGCGGCGCTTTTCGTACTAATGGGAGCTTACCGCGGCGGTCCAACGACGTTTGCTGTAATCGGACTCGCGTCGAAGCCGATCCACGTTTTCGGGAAGCCATGGTACAAATGTGAGTGGATATCAAACAATGGAACATCGATTCGAGCTAAAGCAGTGAAGATTCTACCAGATTGGGGTTACGGAAGAGTCTACACAGTCGTCGTCGTCAATTGCACATTCAATTCCAATCCTAACTCCGATAATTCCGGAGGTAAGCTCATCCTCAACGCTTACTACGGCGAATCTCCGAGACTATTCGAAAGATTCACGACGTTAGAGGAATCAGCCGGATCTTACGACGATTCGAAATACTCGCCGCCGTATCAGTACGATTACCTCTATTGTGGCTCGTCTCTTTACGGTAACGTGAGCTCGTCTCGTATGAGAGAGTGGATGGCTTACCACGCTTGGTTCTTCGGTGACAAGTCTCATTTCGTCTTCCATGACGCTGGTGGAGTTTCGCCGGAAGTTAGGAAGGTTCTTGAGCCATGGATTCGAGCTGGGAGAGTCACGGTTCAGGATATTCGTGACCAGTCTCAGTACGATGGTTACTACTATAATCAGTTTCTTATAGTTAATGATTGCTTGCATCGGTATCGATACGCTGCGAATTGGACTTTCTTCTTCGACGTCGATGAGTATATCTATTTGCCTAACGGAAACACACTCAAATCTGTGCTTGATGATTTTTCTGTTAACACTCAGTTTACGATTGAGCAGAATCCAATGTCTAGTGTTCTTTGCTTAAACGATTCTTCTCAAGATTATCCCAGGTACTTATTTCAAACCTCAAAACACTTTATAATGTGATTGGAATCAACAAGTTTAGTGTTAGGTGGGCTAATGAACACACTTGTGTTTCTTGTTTTGTGAGTGGTTTTTTAGGCAATGGGGATTTGAGAAGTTGCTATTTAAGGATTCAAGAACAAACATACGACGAGATAGGAAATATGCGATCCAAGCTAAGAATGCATATGCGACAGGAGTTCACATGTCTGAAAACGTAATAGGCAAAACACTACACAAGACAGAGACGAAGATTCGTTATTATCATTACCACAATACTATAACTGTGCATGAGGAGCTTTGCAGAGAGATGTTACCTGTTTCGGCCAAGAAGAAAGTGACATTGTACAATAAGCTTCCGTATGTGTATGATGACAACATGAAGAAGCTAGTGAAGACGATTAAAGCGTTTGAGCTGGAAAAACTTGGGATGAAAAATGTGAAGAATTTCTCCTGACCAGATATTATAACTTTAATCTCTCTGATAAGCATTGTCTATAAAGGTATAGTTTGTCTCTGTTTACTTGTATCATTTTTCGTTTTGTTTTGTCCTCTTTTACTATTTCATTAATAACTTTTATCAATATTTTTTTATTAATTAGTTGTGTATTTCTTTGTTAAGTATTGAACTTAATTGAAGAAATCAAAGTTACTCAAGAGTTTTAAAACAATATCGATTTAGAAAAAGATTTTAAAAACCATTCAATAATTGATTCGATGATATGGTAATCAGTTGGAACTTGGAACGGTATAAAATAAATATAAAATATCAAAGCAAATAAGTGAGAGCTAGTTCTTAGTATTATATCTGGATATTAGTTGTCATTGTGATTCAATTCTTTGGCAGGTCATAGGTAGTTTCTGATGTTTCCGGAGACAAGGTCATGAAAAACAGAAAAAGAACAAACTTGACTGTGTCCCTTATGAATGACTTTTATTTTAAATTCGCCTGTTATTTCTTGTTTGATTTAAATGCATTTTATTTTAGTTGTATCAGAGAGAAACCCATCCTAAGATACTGATGACAAAATGATACAAGTAAACAAAAATGCATGTTTTGACTTAATCGATATAAATGCAGAGGACTTAATCGATCTTCGAATTGGAAAATAAATTTCTTGTCATAGCTTAGTTGCAGAGATTACTGTTTCTCAATTATATCTTCTTCTTATTACTCTGTTTGACAATGTGGTACTTATTTCATCTCTTACCTTATCTAAAATCTAAATACTTGTTATTGACCAAAAACAAAAGAAGAAATTACCTAGTTGCCAACAGAGCCTGAATGAAGAAGGTCATGAGAAGGCTCCCAATCAATGGACGAAGAAACAATCATCGAGAGCGTGGTTAGAGCCTGAGCCAAAGATGGGCGCGAGTTAAGATCACTTGCAACGCAACTCTTGGCAAGCTGAGCCATGGTGTAAGCCAGCTCCAACGGATACTCATTCCCTAGAGATGGATCCATAAACTCTTTTAGCTTCTCTCTCACATTCTCTCCTCCAAGCACATTGTTTATCACTTTACACAACATCTCCACTTCTTCTCCTTCCTTCTTCTTATGTATCGTCACTGCTTCTTTACCAGAAAGTAGCTCAAGAACCACAACTCCAAAAGCAAACACGTCTAGTTTCGGAGTTATAACTCCATTCTCTACATACTCTGGAGCTAAGTAGCCTTGTCTTCCTTCAACATGTCTTGTTAACTGAAGATCAAGATCACCTTCATCAAGAATCCTCGCTACTCCGAAATTAGCAATCTTGGCTTTGAAATTAGAATCAAGAAGTATGTTGGTAGATTCCAAGTTCTTATGGATATGAGGTGGAGTTATGTAGTTATGGAGATAGTCTAATGCCTCTGCTACATCCCTTGCAATTTCAACTCTCTGTTTCCATGTCAGAGTCTTCTTGTCCGACGAGTCATGAAGCCAATCACTGATCGATCCGTTCTCTGTATACTCGAAAACGAGGTAAGTGGTTCCTTCACGGAAACAGAAACCAGAGAGACGAATGATATTAGAATGATTAAGCTTCTTCAAGAGATTGATCTCAGAGGAAGAAACATCTCCTTTGATCACTTTCACAGCCGCATCGTCGCCGTTGATCGTTGCTCGATAAACAGAGCCTTCGATTCTGTTTGCGTCGCTGAAATTCGAAGTAGCGGCTTGAAGATCGTTGAATCTGTAAACTGTTAAGGATTCGATTGCTGATTTTAGACCAAAAGTTTCTGATGAATTGGATAAATCAATTGACCATTGAGTTGTTGTTGTAGGAATAGATTGCTTGGTTGACGAATCAGTGAGCTTGCTCTGTTCCGGTGACGACGACAACGGCGGCGCTGATTTCTTCGACCTTAGTTTGTAGAAGCAGAGAGCTAAGAGAAGCAAACCGCCTCCGATTCCGATTCCAATTCCGATGTAAATCCATTTGTGAGAAGAAGAAGAAGAAGAAGACCCTGGAGGATTCACCGGTGGTGTCTGAGGCGGAGGCGGCGTAGCAGGCGTGGTAGGCGACGGAGATATCTGGATTTTGGTAGGTTCAGACCTGAGAGGAACCAGAAGCGGCGTGAAGAAGTAGATAGTGGCTGTTGAATTCAGCTCGTTAGCGTTGTTGACGGCGTCTAATGTGCTGTTGAACATATCGGCGATGGCGGAGTTACTATCTCCCAAGGCGACTAAGTAAGTCAAAAGGTATTTGAATCCAGCGGCGGTTTGTTTCTTGGTGGGGCAAGCACATCGGAGAGGAACAAGAAGGTTTAATCCGGGAGTTAGTTCTTTCTCGCCGTAAGGATTCTGCGACATCATGGCTTGACACGTGGACAAAGCTTGGTAAGTATCGTTAGCCACCGAGAAATACGTCTCTTCTCCTCTGTTGCCGGAGAGATAGTAAGTGGCGTTGTGCTGGTAAAATCCACCGGAGGAGCAGGAGCATTTAGCTGGGACTACGACCAATTGACGAGTGGGGATGATGGTGGTTACGGTGGGGAGGTCGTTGGTTGATTGGATCTCGGTGGCGGAGACGTTGAGGAGTCTGGCGATTGAGTCCGCCGTGTTGTACGGTGGTTGAGACCAGAACGTGAGAAAGGAGCGGCAAGAGGTTGGGCCGTTACAGGTGAATCCGTTGGTTATGTTGTCGAATTCGCGGGCATAACATTGGAGCTGGTGGTTGTTGACATACGGTTGCTGAGCTTCCGCCGGTGACGCGGCGAAGAAGAAGAGGAGGAACAAGGTGGAGATGGAGAGCGCGTGGAGTGTACGTGCAGCCATGATGTATGGTGTGTTTTAGATTGAAGAAGGGTTCTTGTGAGAGAGATCTCC
The DNA here is from genome assembly GCA_014578085.1 of Cardamine resedifolia. Taxonomy (NCBI): domain Eukaryota; kingdom Viridiplantae; phylum Streptophyta; class Magnoliopsida; order Brassicales; family Brassicaceae; genus Cardamine; species Cardamine resedifolia. The sequence continues at coordinate 25,205 of VBRH01000183.1, read as the reverse complement.
TGATTTAAACAGAGAGGATAAAAATAAAACCAAAAGAGACGGCAAGGACTTTTTTAGTCAACAGAAACGCGTCTTTGCGACGTTTCTTATTAGCCCTACCTGTCATAATGAAAATGATAAGTAGGTTAGGAGAAATTTGGTACGTCTTCGTGTAATTTTCTAAAGTGAGTAAATTTGTTTATCGTGACTTTAGTCCATTCAACACTTTTTTGACGTTAACCTACAGCAACATTCATGATTTTTTTTAACTAAAACTTTAGAGCTTATGTTTAGTCCATCTATAGTGATCTCTTTCCAACTCCTTGGTACTGGTTGGTTTTCAAAGTCATCCATGATTTATCAAAGCAAAGTCATCTCTTGTTATTTCTTGGAACCATCTCTAGTGATCTTTCCAACTCTTTTGGACTAGTTTAGGTTTTTCTTTGGCACGTTTTAGGGATACGATCATCGACTGAACAAGTTTTTGATGAATACGAATTGGATAACAACGTGGTTTTAGTCAATACTCCATCGTCAATCTAATAACCTTCTCTAAGTTTGCAAATTTCTTGGCAATCTGCCGTTTTCCCCAAGAGGAAAGAGATGCTTTTGGTTTGTGGAACTGATAATGTTGGAGAATCCAACCGGCGCCACTTTTATTTCATCATCCTCCTCTACCAAAGATTTAATTTTATGCAGTATTTTTGGGAATTGGTGGACGAGCAATAGTTTATGTTATGACAAACGAAACTGCAAACTAGTTAGATAAAATAATGATCCGGCTATCAAAGTGATCAATGAACATAGAGCTTGGATTACAAACTCATGATCCTAAAAGGTTTACCAAAGAACTGTGCAACGCATAACATATAATTACCTATGGACACAGTCAACTAGAAGACTTGACTAACAACAAACTAAACCAATCCAAGAACGTAAAAAGCAGAACGAACCAAATCCATCTGACCAACTCATAGAACATTCAAGATAAGGACACCAAAACATATTGCTCCAAACATGAATCTTCGACTGCATGGTGGGAAGAACTTACTATAAATACTCAACAGAAAACAGATTGTCAATCACATCACATGATATAAGAAGATGATCAATCCCAGGACGATAAAGGTTTTTTATTTGCAATCAAACTAAAGAACAAGACATACTTTCCTACCATGACTGCAAGATAACCGACCATCCTTGCACTAAACACAACCATTGTTCTACTAAAGCCAATCAAAATAATTGCAAGGACGTAAAAAAGATGCAAGTCTGATGCATCTCACCAAATTAAAGGATAAACAAAGGTTCAAATCCAACTTATAAGTTTCCAGAATCAGTTTCAAACCAGAAAACTTCAAAAAGTTATTAGTCATGAAAAGGATTGGTGCCAAATTGAACAGAGTAATGGGACAATGGTGTTTCAGATCCGTTCTCAAACCTCATAATGCATACAAAGAAAAGTTTGCTATCTTTTATTCGTTGTAAAGTGACAACTATAGTGTTTATACATTGATCTTTTTAGCTATATGAAACTTGGACAAAACTGTAGAAGCTAACTTACAATAAATTTAATCCTTTGGTTTATCTGTTCTGTTCTTGTTTCCAATAATCAAACCAGTCACCTGCAAATATCATACAAAAATTACTAACCAAAAACAATCGCAAATGATTGATAATTCGAAATTTTACCTGAGGATCAGCGATTGGTTTCCTCTTCTCGACGTATTGATTTGGATCAGCCATTGCAAGAGCTGCCCTAGCCTAAATCAACAACCGAGGAAATGAAATTGGAAGATTCCATTTGCATAATCATAAACTTTTGGATGTGAAATCAAAATTTGGTACCTGTTGTTCCTTTTTGAGATCTTGAGCTGGCTTAATCCAGAGATAATAGGCAATAGTTCCGGCGACGACCCAAGAAGCAACATTTTGTCCTCCTCTAAGACCTCCCATGGAATTTCCGATGAAAGACCTCACGTTTCCAACTGATCTTCTCCAGCTGCTAGCCATTGATGCCCCCCAATAAGACTGGTTTTTGGATCTCTGCGAGGTTCGGCTTGACTTTGATGATTTCGCTATTGAATTGAAAAAGCGAAGTAGCGATTAGATTTGATTCTCATTTGCTTGCTGCCCACTGCCCAAAGCTAAACCGTTTGCCGAGACGGTTAGTGGTAATCTCAAATCTGGTTGTTTTTGTGACTCACATCATGCGGCTGTAATTGCTCCACGTAGCAATCGGAGATCCGATCACATATAACATGGGCTGGAGAATATATTTGGCCCATGGACTTTGAATATGGTAGGTGTAATTTTGTGGAACAAGTATCATTGTAGAATCTCCATTGAATAAAATGGCAAAAATAAAATAAAATTGAAGGCAGAAATGTTACCAAGAAAATTTCGGATTGACAACATTTTGATAGTTTTCATTAAGTTTGAAGTATTATGGAATGTGTTGAGTGTAAATTGTTATGTTTATTGGTCTTTTGAGTTGTAGAAACCAAGACTAAGGTTCTTGTTAACATAACAGATGATAGTCAGCACAATTTGGAGTTTTATACATAGTACGGATTTATGATGTATTGGATTCTAGATGGTACATGTTACATACAAGAGACCAAACTAGTATGAAAAAGATGTGTGAAGCTTTTAAGTTGACTAACGAAGTGGATATATTCACGATGAAAAAACATTATAATAATAGGCTAAAAATACAGGTATATTCCAGAACATGATAAATAATGAGGATTGTGCGGAGGCAAATGGTCAAACTGCTACAAACCCACCTCCCAGTCTGCCACTTTTGAAAATCCAAGAAACATCTCGCGGCCGATCGAAAATGGCGATAGTGGAGAAAGGAAGGGTTTGCGTAACCGGTGCTGGAGGGTTTCTTGCTTCGTGGGTCGTTGATCTTCTCCTCTCTAAGGATTACTTCGTCCATGGCACTGTCAGAGACCCTGGTACTCAACCCTCATCTCCTCTCTTTCTCTTTCATCTATAGTGACCAATAATAATATCCCAAATTTGTAGCCCAGCTGTCTCTGTTTCATGATGTGAGTTTGTTTAGTGTTGTTCTAATCAAGAGTTTCACATGGTTTCTATGTTATAGATAGTGAAAAGTATGCTCATTTGAAGAAGCTTGAGAAATCTGGTGACAAACTCAAGCTTTTCAAGGCTGATTTGCTTGACTACGGCTCTTTTCAATCTGCTATTGCTGGTTGCAGCGGCGTCTTCCATGTAGCTTGCCCAGTTCCACCATCTTCAATCCCAAATCCTGAGGTGAAGATTTCATTGCTACAATCTCATTTTGGCTTATATGTTACAACATTCTCTCACTCTGCTTCCACTTGTTTTTCAGGTGGAATTGATCGCACCTGCTGTGGATGGCACGTTGAATGTGCTTAAGGCATGTATTGAAGCGAATGTGAAGCGTGTTGTTTATGTTTCCTCTGTAGCTGCAGTTGCCATGAACCCTTTGTGGTCAAAGAATCAAGTATTAGATGAGTCCGCTTGGTCTGACCAAGAATATTGCAAAAAAACTGAGGTTAATGCTTCCTCAATCCCTTATCTCACTCTGTTAAATGTCACATCTGTTTTTGTTTCTGACTTTTAAGTTCCCTCTGGCAGAACTGGTATTATCTGTCAAAGACAAAAGCAGAAAGTGAAGCTTTTGAATTTGCTAAACGAACTGGACTTGATCTCGTCAGCGTTTGCCCTACTCTTGTCTTGGGACCTGTACTGCAGCAACACACAGTAAATGCTAGTAGCCTGGCTCTTCTCAAGCTTCTTAAAGGTATAATAAAGAAGCCTTATTACATATGGGACTGTTAGAAGCAACTTGGTATGCGGGTTTGGTGAATCTCGGGTCTTGATTTTACTTTTGTGTGTTGTGCAGAGGGTTTTGAATCGCGGGAGGACCAAGAACGACATTTGGTAGATGTGCGCGATGTGGCTCAAGCATTACTTTTGGTTTATGAGAAAGCAGAAGCTGAAGGAAGATACATATGCGTCGGACACACGGTTAAAGAACAAGTTGTGGTTGAGAAGCTGAAGAGTCTTTATCCAAATTACAACTACCCAAAGAAGTAAGCAAACAACAACATATCTCTCTGCCCAATTTGAATGAAAACCCTTCAACCCTTATAATAGGTTTTTGCGGGTCTGCAATTTTTGTTTTGAGAAGAGAATTTTGATGTGGGTTTATTGTTTATTTCATCAATAAACAATGTCACTTACCTTTAGATCAATGTTTGAAGTATCTTCAAGATCTTATCATTGATCCAAGCTCTACTTATGCAATGTCAGATACATCGAAGCGGAAGAAAGGGTGAAGGTGAGTTCAGAGAAATTGCAGAAGTTGGGTTGGACTTACCGGCCTTTGGAGGAAACACTTGTGGATTCGGTAGAGAGCTACCGGAAAGCTAAGCTTGTAGACTAAAAACTTGGAAAGAAGAGCAAAAGAGTGTTTTGGTCATGTTCTTGGCTCCATATGTTAAGTGTTCTTTCTCATCTGCAGACACTTTCTATCATCTGTACTACTCAATAATAAGAGTTATGCTCATTTTGGCCATCAAGAATTTGAGTTTTTGTTATTTTCTTAGATATTATTACTTTTATTACCACTCTACAATTACTCTTTACGTCCATTAATCTAAGATTATTCGTTTGTCTTAGAATTAAATCCTAAGCCTAGTGTAGATGCACTACATCTTGATTCACCAAGGGATTGAAAAACCATCCACAATATTTTAACATCTAAAATCAGGTGCTATATTATAAGTTTTTAACACTAATGCACCCACAAATTTATTCTCTGGGACTAAGGAAGACAAAATACATAGAACAGATTGTTAAATTGGAGCTCAATGGAAATAAAAGAAAGTAAATTTAGAAGAGTTTAGAACTTAAAAGAGATCTGGACATGGATTTGGGCCTAGACCCGGACTCGAACCCGGAACCGTTAGCTATCGGACTTTTAAGTTGCCCCGCTCGGTAAAATCAATTTTTTTTTTGTTAACTTCTCCGGCGAAGTGACGTTAGTTGAACAGAAACATGGCCACGAAAGCTTCCGATTCCGGCGGGTCTGGGGAAATTCTTCCGATTACTCCCTCTCTTCCTCTCACGCCTGAAACTCCGTCGGGAGTCGCCACGACTCAACCGCCGTCTTCTTCTTCCGATATCGATTCTATCTACATACCTAGCTACTCCCGTAAGTCTACAACACCGAGAAACCTTTGATTTTTTTT
>VBRH01000183.1:6996-19915 GCA_014578085.1 Cardamine resedifolia | reverse complement strand
CTTTGTTCTTCACTCTTTCTTATGGATTTTGTAATCCTACCATCGATTAGGGTGGTTTTCGTGGACCGACATCAACGAATGCGAGCTCCGGTCACTGCCGGAGTTCTTCGATTCGAGGTCTTCATCCAAAAACCCTAAGTTTTATCTCTACTTGAGGAACTCAATTATTAAGCAGTACAGAGACGATCATCCTCGGAAGATTAGCTTCACTGATGTTAGGAGAACTCTCGTCAGTGATGTTGTCTCTATTCGTCGCGTATTTGATTTCCTCGACTCATGGGGGCTTATCAACTATTCTAGCTCCGCCTCTGCTAAGCCACTCAAATGGGACGAAAAGGAGGCCGGAAAATCCGCCGGAGACGCTACTTCTGAGCCTCCCATCAAAGAAACTGCAAAGAGAATCTGCAATGGCTGCAAGTCAATTTGCAGCGTTGCTTGTTTCGCCTCTGATAAGGTTTGTTAAGGTCGTATAGGTTTCACTTAGTTTGTTGTCACTATGAATATGAAACTAACGACTTTTTGTTTGTTTTGTTTTCAGTATGAGTTGACATTGTGTGCGAGGTGCTATGTTCGTGGTAACTATCGAGTTGGTATTAACTCGTCGGAGTTTAAGCGAGTTGAGCTTATTGAGGAGTCAAAGTCACAGTGGTCGGAGAAGGAGACTCTACTGCTTCTGGAAGCTGTTATGCACTATGGAGATGATTGGAAGAAGGTTGCACCGCATGTTACTGGTAGAACAGAGAAGGATTGTGTTTCTCAGTTTGTCAAGCTTCCGTTTGGGGAACAGTTTGTTAAAGAGTCTGACTCTGAGGATGGATTAGAGACATTTGATCAGATCAAGGGCTCTGCTGATCCTGAATCTCAAGGAAGAGATAAAGACGGTTCTTCTCCCAATAAGCGGATGAGATTGACGCCTCTTGCAGATGCAAGCAACCCAATAATGGCTCAGGTTTTGAAAAATACTCTGCAATTTGACTATTTGTGTTCTCTCTTTCTCTATGTTAATCTTATTTGTGTCAAGTGTTTAACATGCATGAAAAGTTGGAACTTTTTGCTGGCATAGTACAACTAACATTGTTAGTATTCTAATCAATTGTCTAACAAAGCTGCTGAAGAATGATCCAGTGTATGCATTGGGCTGTTCCATGGCTTGCGTAAATGTATTTTTAAAGATCCTAAAGCTAGAACACCTTGTGAATTTCCTTTAAATTATTGAACTCTAGTCATATCAAATTGTAAGTGATATATGAAGGCATTCATGAAATTAAATATGTAGTTTTGATAGTTTCACACTGTGTTTACTTGTATTGCATCTCACTTGTTATGTTTCATTGGCTGTTTCTGAATGAGATTCTTCCTATCATGTCGTCTCCAGGCTGCTTTTCTTTCTGCTTTGGCTGGCACAAATGTGGCAGAAGCAGCAGCTCGAGCTGCAGTGGCAGCTCTATCTGATATAGACTACAAGGCTGACAAAAACGCTGGTAGAGATCCAAATCGACAAGGTATCAAGGACCAAGCTGTCTTTATTTGCAGTCTGTCTCTATCTCAAGCCAACCTAGTAATGACATTTTGTTTTTTCTGATACATAGAGGCCAATGCTGCATCAAGTGATGAAAGCACTAGAAACGACTCAGAAAGAGCTTTGGCTGATGCAAAGTCTCTGATTGAGAAGGAAGAGCAGGAGGTAGAAGGAGCCATCAAAGAGATAGTAGAAGTTGAGGTTAGTAATAATCTCCAACTTCCCATAAACTTTTTTATTTTCTAATGGTTATGCTTAATTCTCATTGATGTTGGAAAAAAACAAAATTGCGGTTAAATAGATGATGAAGATTCGAGATAGGATTGTACATTTTGAGAAGTTGGATTTAGAAATGGAGAGAAGCCGGAAACAATTGGAGGAAATGAAGAATCTACTTTTCGCTGATCAATTAAACATCTTCTTCCACACAAGAAGAGCTCGTAAAGATGGAGATAAAGTAGTTTGTTAGAAGTTAGAACACACTTGAGTTTGAAACTGTTATGTCTTCTTTGAGATCCTGTCTTGTTAAGAAGAAGAAGACTTGTTTTGTAGTGTACTTGAGGAGATGCGTGGTAAAAAATGAGGTTGCCTGGGATAAAAATTTCAAAGACCGAAACAAAATAAAAATTCTTTTCAATCTACAGCAGCTTTCCTTAACTTTTCTACATTTTTATTTTGTCGTCCATAAAAAAATAAATGAAAATTAAGCTCGACTTTCTTTAAAAATGTGAGAATGAAGCCAAAGCCGGTCCACGGATGGAAATATACGAATGAAATCGTTCATCACAAGTCACACTCTTGGCAATGGTAGAGATTGCTAAAAGACGATATCGAATCTTATCGAGTTGAATGGTACATTTTAGTACAAGAATAGACATTTTCTTCCATTTGTAAAGTTGTGATTCCCCTAAATTTTCTCCATTTTTAGAATGGAAGTAAATAAATATTATCAACACAAAACTGAGATTCGAACCCTGGATGCCTGGAGCGCGTACTAAAAGTTCAAACCACTGAACTACCGTGTTTTTCTTAGTATTATTCACAATTATATCTATATAATCTTATTTGATCGAGTTTCTAATTTCATTAAAGGTAAAATCGTAATTTAATAGATCTAATTAAAATATGGTGTTTTGAGATTTTGGTTTTAGTTTTCGATAATTTTGAGACTATTTCTCTCGAACCCCCTCTTATTTCTAACAACAAAACTACCTTAAAAACTACTCATTCCCCAAATTAAAACTTAAAACTACCATATTTTCTAATAAAAACTACCTAAAAACATAAAAATCCCTTTAAAATATGTTCATTCATACCTAACAATGTTATACTTTTATTTATCTGTACTACTTTCTTAATATAAATATTATTTATGTGAGTCTCGTTTTACACCCATGTACGTAAATTAATGACATCGTGCAAATTATCGATTCTTATATCAATAGCTACAGAAAAACCCTATCGATGTTGCATCAGTTACGATGTAAATTCTTGAGAGGATATCATTTCGTAAGACCGACGTATGAATACTATCGATGAAAACATGATATCTATGTCATTCAACGAATTTTATCGAGTGAAATAAAAAAGTTAACTTCTTCTACGATATGGTAAGAGAGCCATTTTTTGCATTTGTAACTTTAAATGGGAAAATTCTCCTAACTTTTCTCCACTTTTAGAGGAATTGAGAGTAATTATTTTTACTTCATTTTCGTTTTGATTTGTATTTTTTTTCTTTCAAAACTAAGACCTTTTTCCACCTTTTATGTTATGTTAATTAAGAATCCCAACAACGTTATACTTACATTTATCTTTAATCTATATACTAGTAACAAACTAAATAAATGCGAATGTACTTTCATTGGTGCTTCTTCAATAAAAAGTTGTGCATGTTAGAAGTTGCAACTTTTAGTTATGTTTTTTCATGTCTATTTATTATGTTTCATTTTACAATTGCCATTTTTCATAATTTGTTCATTCATTTTCTCATATATTTTTTTTAATGAATATTGGTTCGGTTTTATTCATAGCGTATAATTATCGCGAGCCTTATTGGTGACGACTCTTTATTGATTTCTTGTGAGTTTAACAAAGTGCAACTTTTTATTTATGTTAATTATGTTTTCTCATTTCTATTTATTCTGTTTGAACTCACTGGTGACTCTTCAATGAAGAGTTGTGAATGTTAGAAGTTGCAACTTTTAGTTATGTCTTTTCATATCTATTTATGTTGTTTCATTTTTTAATTGTCATTTTCATAATTTGTTCATTTATTTTTTCAGATTTATTTTTTCTAATAAATATTGGTTCGGTTTTGTTCATAGCGTATAATTATTGTGAGTTTTATTGGTCTAATAACTATTTTTTTAGATTTTTTTATTTGGTGTAAATAATGGGTTGGTTTCATCCGTACCTTATGATTATCGGGAGTCTTATTGTCACATCTTCATTGAATTCTTGTGAGTTTAAAAATTGTAACTTTTATGTATGTTAAGTATGTATTTTCATTTCTATGTAATCTGTTTCCTTTCACAACATTTTTAGGATTTTAATTTTTTTGTAGTTATTATTTTAAAATTCTATTTTTAATAATGGTTAGGTTTTATTCGTACCGCATAATTATTATTTTACTTTACGTAAAAAATTATTTCATGATTTACACTATTTTAAAATATATAAAATTCCATTAATATTTGATTTAACAAAAGAGTTTTGGCAATCTGATTAAAGTGTTGAATTTTATCCAAATTTAAATTTTAAAAGTTAATAAAGAGATTTTTATATTATATTGTCATGTATGGTAGTGTTGATGAATGTTATTTGAAATGTGTTTATATTGGTTTAAAGAGTGGTAATTTTGATGTTGTATGAACATAACTTTAGAGTCCGATCATGAAAAGTTAACTTAAAGCTATATAGCTTTCTTCTTTATTTTATTATTTGTTGCTATATGATATTATCTTTTTAAATTTAATTTAATTTAAAAATTTAATATGATATTAACATCGCGGGAGTCCGAATCCTATTAGTTCTAATATCATATTAAGAATAACTTGCAGTTATTCCAGACAAACGTGATACTATCAATATTGTCGACGAAAACATGATATCGATGTCATTTAAAGAATTTTATTGAATTAAATTAAATCTTAAGTGCAAAATTCCTACTAACTTTTTTTGCCATTCTTAGAGGAATTAAGAGTAAGTATTTTTACTGCACTTTCATTTTGATTAGTCAATTTTTTTGCGTGGCAAAACTAAAACTATCTTTCCAAGACAGGAAAGTATTTCGACAAATCTGGTTATACAACTTAGCATGTTCGGACTTAGATATGAAGAAACTGCTTTTGCATGCCAGTAGCCATCTTTAAATCCGATTGATGAGAGAATTTGGAAGTTAAAAGCACAGCTAAAAAAGCTTTGCAATTTTTTTTAATGGCAAATCATATTTGGTGCGGTCAGTGAACGAGAGACTAACCCAAGCAGCAAGTAGCGATATACACAGTAAAACTTATATAAATTAATACTCGATAAATTAATAACCTCTCTAAATTAATAAATTATTCTGGTTTTGAATTGGACTAATGTAAAAATTGACACAATTTGATAAAATAATAAGATAATAATTTTTTTGAAACCCCAATGTAAATATATGGTCTCATTAATAACATACATTAATAATCATATAAAATTATAAAATATAATTAAAATAATTTAGTGAAATATGATTCTAATGTTATTTGTTTATTCATAAATTTGTATTTTTGTGTTACTTATCTATAATATGATTTTCAGTCTTGAACTTCACAGTCTGATATGAGTCTTGAGATGTTTAAAAAGACATCACCGTTTTTTGTAATTATTTACTGATTTGTAGGATTTAGTACAAATGGTGTCAAGAGCGGAGGAAGGGCCAGCCTTCGCAGCAAAGCTTTAGCGAACTTGTTGAACATCAAAATATTTCCCAAGATGTCAATGTGGGTTTTGAACCTAGGACCAATAATGTACGACCAGACTTCCTTTTGCAAAAAGCATCTTTTTAATTTCCTTGATATTTATAAATATTTTGATGTGAGTCTTCTTTCATAATAACAAACGGTTGATTATTAATATTATCGATAACTATTAAAACACTCTAAGATGTCAATTCTTGAAAGAATATCATTTTGTAAGAGCTATGATGCGATATTGTTGATGAAGGCCCGATATGTATGCTATTTAGCAAATGATATCGAGTTAAATCAAAATGAAATAACGAACAATTGAATGAAAACAAGCCTTTTATCAAAAAAAAAAGAGCAATGGAATGAAACTATATACCATATAAACAATACAGTAAAAAAAATATAAATACACTAGTGGCAGAAAATAATCTCTAAAAATTTTAATTTTTAGGCTGGGATCCCTCTTTGTCATTTTGCTTTATCTCCTAAATTTTCTCCTGCTTTTCGTAAGTTTTCTTACACACTCTCTTTGTTTCTTTCAATTTTTTTTTAACGTAAATTCAATTCTGTCTGATTTTCTTATTTTCTCCTGTCAGTAAAATTTTCATGTTAAAAAAGTAGAAGTTATTGCTTTATCTTATGTTTTAGCATAAATAAATCTTTAAATCCGGTAGTCTTAAAAGCTTCGATATGCTCTCTAAATTGTCTAAGAGAGATTTAAAACTGTACAATTGTCATAAATCTAGGAGTTTAGAACATTGGATTAGGATTAGGGATAAGATTTTCTAACATTCTCATTGGAGAATGAGATGGTAAAATCTCCAATGAATATTAGGGTTGTAAGGTTTTGCTTAATTTTCTATTAACATTTGAGAAAAAAAAAACTGTCAAGATCTGAGAAAGCATTCATGGCCGGGTTCAGAGTAACAATTCCATTGTCAAAGGATCTCTACGAGCAGCAACAACAGCGTCGAGCTCCACAGCAGCAGGCTCAGAACATGCAATTGTCCTTAACCGGCGCTGACAACGAAACCGATCCTAACAATCCGATGGTGACGGAAGCTTCACCACCGCCGCAGTACCAACCTAACTCAGCCGGCGCGGATCCTGCCATGAACATGAACATGCCCGTAACGGGAAGTGAGCTTGTGACGAAGAAGAGAGGTAGAGGTAGACCGAGGAAATACGCACCTGTTAGGGGTGAAACATCAGTGGCTTTGGTTCCCGCAGCTCCTTCTCTTACGGTGAGCCATCCTGGAGGTACCGGTGGCGAAACATCAGTGGCTTTGGTTCCCGCAGCTCCTTCTCTTACGGTGAGCCATCCTGGAGGTAGCGGTGGCGAAACATCACTGTCGTTGGTTCCCGGAGGTCCTTCTTTCACGGTGAGCCATCCTAGAGGTAGCGGTGGCGAAACATCACTGTCGTTGGTTCCTGGAGTTCCTTCTTTGACGGTGAGACATCCTAGAGGTAGCGGTGGCGAAACATCACTGTTGTTGGTTCCCGCAGCTCCTTCTTTCACGGTGAGCCATCCTAGAGGTAGCGGTCGCGAAACATCACTGTCTTTGGTTCCCGGAGGTCCTTCTTTCACTGTGAGCCATCCTAGAGGTAGCGGTGGCGTAACATCACTGTCTTTGGTTCCCGGAGGTCCTTTCACGGTGAGCCGACCTAGTGGTAGAGGTGGCCGAGTCAAAAAGATGAGAGGACGAAGGCCACCTTCTAGTTCTGCCAACAACGACAAGCTTCAAGCTTCAGGTATATTCCCCTATTTATAACAACAACACATTCTTCTGATATATATGTTTTGGAATAATGGAATCTTGTCTCCCCTCACTTACGTGCTGATATTGGAAAGTCGTGTGTTGTCGGCTGCAATCTTATTAGAATATATGGTAAACAGTGACCTTTGAGAATAGCTGCTATTTACAAAATGACTTTTATGCCCCCTTTATATATTGTTTCTTGTTTAAATCATCATCATCATATTTGCGCATTAAAGTCTTCAGTAATGTTGATATCTTTTGTGGCTTCAACTGGCTTTGCTATATTCTTAAAAGATTCTTCTTGTTTTTTTCTTTTTTGATAAATAAAAGATTCTCCTTGTTGCAGCAGGCTCGACTGGAGTTGGAGATGGATTTACGCCTCATATCCTTACCATCATACCTGGAGAGGTCTCTCTATCTTCTTCTAGCTTTTCCCATTACCTTACATTATTTATACGATGTCTGTCTTAGCTTATCTTTCTAGTAAACGATCACCAAGGGATTTTTATATCATGTCAATGTCGAGTGCGAGTTGTTGTCGTAAGGTTGAACATTATTTGTAACTAGAGAATGTTAAACTTGATTAGGGGTTCTGGAACCATACAAAGATTATGTTGAGCGTGGTTGTTTTGTAGTTTTGACGTTTTAGGTCTATTTGGCTTTGTTAGGGGTTTAAAACTGATACTTTGTATTATTCTGTTGTTTGATTCATGGACAGGATGTTGCAGCCAAGATAATGGGGCTTAACATGAATGGACCACGATCTGTGTGTGTCCTTTCAGCATTTGGACGTCTCTCCAACGTGATTCTTCACCATCCCACTACATCCGGTGGAACGGTCGTTGCCTATGAGGTATTAAGATTTAGTTTACAGATTTCTTCGATTTTTTGTCAGCGAATCTTTGATGTTTATAAACCTTATGAAATTATTTACATTGAAAACCAGGGGGTATATGAGATTTTATCTCTATCAGGCTCTTTCACCCCAGTGGAGATCGATGGTTACAAAACCATGACAGGAGGACTAACCGTCACCTTATCAAAGATGGATAATGCAGTCTTCGGTGGGAGCGTGGTTGGTCGTCTGGTAGCAGCAACACCGGTACAGGTGATTTCTAGTTTTTTCAATTTAAATATTTGTTTTATTGAATGTTTATAAAAAAACAATGTGAAAATAAATTTGGTTTTCAAATTACAGGTTGTTCTTGGGAGCTTCATTCAAGAGAAGCATAACGAAATCGAGCAACATATGAGAATGGAACAAATGGAATGTTACACACCCACACATGAAGACCCTAGCCTAAGAGTGATGGCTCCACATAGCCCGCAGTTTCGAGGCGCAGAGAGTGAGTCGTCGTCTGGTGGAGAAGAATATGAAAGCCCGTGGGTCTACCCATAACACCGTTACCTTACCATGCTCTGGAAGTAACCAAGTGATATCTGTCATCTTGAAATTACCAACAACTTTTAGTTGTTAAGACTGATGATACCTTTATTTTCTGTTTCTGAACCATAAGTCGTTTTTTCTGTTTATCTTCAGACAAAAGGATTTTGATAATTTTATTTTGTGTTTAGAACCATAAGTTTTTTTTTTTTTTTTCTGGTTATCTTCAGACAAAAGGATTTTGATAACTTTATTTGTGTTTCAGGACCATAAGTTGTTTTTCTTAATTCAGTTTTTGTATTTTCATTTTACATTTTAGGCTGTTTAAGTTTTAAAGTCGTTTTTTTTTCTTTTTGGAAAAATCTTTTTTTGCACTATTCAAGATTTTTAAAAATTTGTTTCCCTCCTATCTCTCTTCCACATAATAATTCAATACTTATTCAATTTTATCTATACAATGATTTTTTAAATAAAATTTAACACCCTACGCCCACCATTTTTTATTTCCATATTCTTATTTTCTGTTATGATTTATGATTACATATTTAATAATAATTATCGATTAAAATTAAACTAAAATAATTTAGAATTAAATATAAGGATTATTAGAAGAATTTTGGGTGTTAAAAGGATCATTAATGGGATATATTAAAAAAAAAACAAAAAAAATAGAAGTTTGAAGACACAAAAATTTGATTGGAGGATAATAGAAAAATTATAGTGAAATGACGTTTTTTCTATGTCCAAATGAAACGAAACTAGTCTCTATTTTTTTCCGCCAGTCTCTATTTATAGATTTTAAAATATGATGAATTTTAGTAATTATTTTTTAAATATATTACTATAAAATAATTGAACTCAAATAATTAGGATGCGATAAATTTTTTTGAAGGATATGATTTCGTCTAAGGAGTGGCGATTAACGGAAGGAAGGTAAAGAAAGGATTCGCCTCAACTAAGAGCAGCCCCATCGGACAACTTTTTGGAGGGTCTTACCATGTGGGGCCCACAATTTTGTATCTTTCCAGTGTCTTCTGTGTCTTCCATAAGACACCCCTCAAAATGTCTGATAAAGATGCTCTAACTGATCTATCAACTTGATTTCTTCTCTTATGAAATTTGAGCTGCTAGTCTTTCCTATCCCTATGGTGTAAGGAATACTTGCATCTTATTAATTAGGTAACTCTTTTTCAATCGAAAATGTCAACTGTAAAGATTCTCGTCCCTGGAATCCACTTTATATTCAGATCACGATCTATAGATCTTCGAACTCATGATCCAAATTCGAATTGGTTCCTGGTCCTGATCAGAGAGTGATCTAGCAAGATTCATGCTGATGCTTCCATTTCAACTCTAATGTCCTCTCACAAAAATCTCAGCACCCAATTAGAGCCCGAGCCGGTCTTGAGGGTAGGCAGGCAAAACTGGTGCTTGCGGCCCTATATCAAATAAGTATAATTTCGGCCATTTATTGTAGTAAAATATCTCTTAATTTAGTTGGTTGATGCAATGACTTGATGGTGAAGGGTGGCAAGTTTGATTCCCAACTCCTACAAACCATTTAAGTATTTTTATTTATTTATCATCATAGACCCAAACAAATTTTAGCTTGTGGCCCATATATTCTAAAAGTCGGCCCTGATTAGAGCACAACACGCGTCCATACCAAAAAAATGACAGCTTTTGCGCAGACGTGTTACACGCGCTCAACATATTCTCATCTTCTCTTCTCATACTTTGCCACGTGGCAGCGCATGTCCTATTCTTTCTGATTCGACATGTTGAATGTTTTCAATTGAATTCATGTGTATTTCTTAAATAATTCAACAGCCTCATTGTGTATGAATTAAACTATTGAAGAATTTATCCAACACCATCATTGCTCATTGTCATTTCCACCGAAAATGTTTTCATTTTTCATTTTTTGATTTTTAAATTTATAGCAGAAACCAAAAACCCAAAATTCAAATAGCAAAATCTAGACACCCCCCAACAAAAAATTTAAAACCAATTTGATTTTTAGAATTTTGTTCAAAAACCCAAAAAATGGGTTTAAAGAAAAGAAAAATAACGAGGATGAACTAAAAATTAGATTCCTTTATTCGTAGGAGAACTAAAAATCTAAAGTCATTGAATGGTGATTCAATGAGATTTTGGAAAAAATTATATATATTTCAAAGTCTATAGAAACATTCAAGGCCCAATTTCCAGATTAATATTGATATTTTACTTCGTGTTTCTCAATCTTAAAACCATTCGAACTCATGCAAAACTTTGTCTGATTACAACATCAAAACAAGAATGGATATTAAGGCTGGTTGTCTTTGGCTCTCTTCAACAAAAACCGCAATGAGAAAAACCCGAGAGCGCAGGTTTGCCAGAACCATCCCATTGCATTGTCCGGGTCAACTCGTTTAGCCAGAGACCAAGCATAGATTCCTTCTGCAACATGTAGGAACGCAGACACGATGAAGACAGCCTTTACAATCGTCATTGTCCGGAAGAAGAAGAGGTGTAGGGCTCTTAAGAAAGGCACAGGTCCTATGTCAGGCAACCATCCCGCAGCAAAAAGAGCTGACATTCCTAGTGTAACAGCTAACCAAGTGAATATGGTTGGACCGTCTAAAGATCTCCGTTTCCTCTCCTGCCAGTCTGTGATAGTTGCAGCCATACCTTCCCGGGAGCTCTTGAATGGAATATATCCAAGCTCTTCCTTTGCTTTGAGATATGAGAAATAATGAGTAACACCAACCTGCACCAGATCGATAGATTCATACAAGTCTTAGTTTGTGATCTCAGCTGGATTAATGAGTTTGGGAAGAAACTGTTACCTTGTAGACTTCAGCAGGAAGAATAAGGGGCTGTGGTAACCAGCTCTTTGATAGCCATGGATATAGGACAGTGTAGACACCTTGCACGACTTTACCCAAGAACAGCGCAAAAGGTACAGATATCGTAAACTTGGGCAGGTCATAGTCTAAACTTCTTAGTAAGGGACGAAGAAACTCAAAGGTATTCACCGGGGAACCTACAATGTCACCAATCCAGATTAATTCAGCCTAGTATAAGTCTATATGTTTAGATACTTCCCTCGGCTTGAGAGTGTCTTAAGAGATGAGTTTTTACCATCAGAGACAAAATATGGTTGACCAGCAGCAACAGGCGCTCCTTCTCTGCCAGGAATGTCATCCAAGAGTCCCATGCTTGCCAATATGATTGCTAAGACAAGGTTATCAACATAAATCCAGTCTGATTTGACACTCGGTTCCCCGATCTTGAACAGCATTAAACCCAACTTTGCTTGATTAACTATCCTAGGAAGATGTCTGTCTTCACCAGGTCCATATATAGCCGCTGGACGGATAGCACAAGTGTACACCTTCTTGCCACCATTCCTACGTAAGCACAGACAGTGAAGAAGATTATCGATACTTCCTAATAGACACCAGCAAATCCTTTACCAATTGAATCAAGAACCAAACTTACTTAAATTTTTGGCCATTTGTCTTGAGAACTAACTGTTCTGCAATCGATTTACTTCGACCATAGGCATCAACATGATCATCAAGAGGGAAATAA
The DNA here is from genome assembly GCA_014578085.1 of Cardamine resedifolia. Classification (NCBI taxonomy): domain Eukaryota; kingdom Viridiplantae; phylum Streptophyta; class Magnoliopsida; order Brassicales; family Brassicaceae; genus Cardamine; species Cardamine resedifolia. The sequence continues at coordinate 7,729 of VBRH01000183.1, read as the reverse complement.
GGCAAACCTTCATTGCCATTTTGAATCTCTTTACCACCAAAGACAACATTGTAAGTGCTTACATAGACAAGTCTTGTGATCTCATGTTTGAACACAAATTCCAAGACGTTACATGTCCCGTTTATGTTAACCTCTTCACAACGACCAAACTGAAGCATCTCTTTCCCAGACATGCCGTAAGAAGCAAGATGCATGACACAGTCAGAACCATCTAGAGCCTTATCTACATCTTCTTTCTTTGTCACATCACCTATGTTCATCACAATCCAAATCACTCTAGTGTTCAATATAAATCTGACAACTACAGAGTTGATTAGAATTGAGTTTACGAAATTACAGATCAAATTGAGGGGGTTGAAAGAAGGCTAAGAGAGATCGAGGAATTGGAACCTTGGATGCAGCGAACGCCATTGTTTTTGAGGTTCTCGGACCAAGGAGAGGAGGTGCGGAGGTCGAAAGAGCGGACCTGACGAGCTCCACGGCGAACGAGCTCTAAGCAAAGGGCGGCTCCAACATAGCCAAGGCCTCCAGTCACCACAAAGGTGTTGCCTTCGACACCTTCGTTCTCACTCAAATGCATTCTCTTCTCTCCACGCCAACAAGCTTTGACCGGTGAATCCAAAATCGATCGGAAATGACACGGCGTGCGGCTTTTACTTCTCTATCTGACACAGAGCCCACTTGTACTTAACTCTGTTAAGTCCTGACTTCTAACTCTGTTAATTTTTTTTTT
>VBRH01000182.1:62351-90841 GCA_014578085.1 Cardamine resedifolia | reverse complement strand
TGATCAAATCCCAAACCGAAAAAGTTATGACCCGATGGATTGGCTACCGCATTCAGTAAAAGCTATGATGGATGGTAACAAGAATTGCCAATGTGCTTGAACAAGGGAACTTCATGCATCCACATCATCCTGGGGGACCAAAAATGTTTCACTGGGAGTAATTTCTTCTGTTATTTCTTTATGCTGGAAAAGAGCGAAGACCATCATCATTCTAGGATTTCCCCTTCTTCCAGTTCATCTTCTAGTCCATTGATGTTGAAACCAGTAGCTAGATTTTGGAGATTGCAATTATCATCTGAATCCAATCCCTTTGCAAATTCAAATTCAAAGTTGAAATAATCACCTGGGTTCATCTCCTCGAAAAGATCCGAGTATGTGTCTATTAACCCTTGCTCAAACTCAAGCTCCATGTTACAATCATCCCCTAGTTCTGTGCGATCAACCTGAGGATGTGAATTGTCTGTAACCCTCCCCTCAGCCTTGCTCTCCTCTAAGACTCGCTGACACGGGTTATAATTCATTTGCTTGATGAGATCAATAACCTTTGGCTCATATGAGTTAATGTCGTCTTCTTCTATTTCCTCTTCTCGGAAGGTTATAGCTTTTGTACTTGCATGACCATCGCATAAGGAATCATTAGGATTAGGTGTCGTGTCTGCATGGTGGAAGTCTCTGATAACTTCAAAGTCATAGCTCTGTGAAGGTAGATATACATGGATCACCGGGTACTCTAAGATAACTACTTTAGCAAGCTGTTGCCTCAAAGGAGCTTTGATGTCCAGCTCCTTGAACGGAGCCTTTGCACCCTGTGACAAGGAGAAAAGTAAATATAGCATAAGAAATAGACCAAACGAAAGAATACAAATATGTTGGTTATATTGATACAACGAACCAACAAAGACGGGAGTGATAGTGGTCCAAATCCAAACCTTCGGGAACTTGCGAATAAAAAGTTTGAGAGAATTCAGATCCACATCGCAAAAAGGCTTGAGTTTGTGAATCCAAGGGCCAGGCTTAAGATGATTCGCCATCACAGAGCATAGATTTGTATCTTCACTAACTCTGCGATGAATAGTCTTAGTGTTAATCAACAAAGACCAACATACAATTTAATTCTCTCAATGAATTAATGTGAGAAATTTCCAGTCCTAGAGAAAACTAACCCACTGTCAATCAGAACCACATCTGTAGAGTGGAATCGCCATTCAATTGTCCACGAGATGCTCTTTTTCCTGCAGAAAAATATCAATTACAGATTGGTCAAAACTAGTTTAAGCATCTTTCTTTTAGAGCAATTACAGTGACTAATGTAAGGCTGAGAACAATCATAAAAAAATGGCAACCTTTTATCATATCGACTCTGATTCTTTTCCCTCTTTAACATTCCACTAGGAAGAAACCATAGCTTAGTTCTGCGGCTAGCAGCAGCAGTTCGTAGGCTCCGAAGAGGAAAAGATAAGTTAAAATAAGGGAATTTGCATAACTGACTTCTCATTCTCAGAGCAGATTCTGCCACTCTTTTTGTTTCTTCAAGCATATTGTAGTCTAACATGCAAAAATACAAAATTTATTCAATTAAAACAATTTCAAAATTACATAAAAGCTCTTAGCGAGAGAATTAATATACCAGAGAGGAGGAGATTATCGTCGAACTTGGAGAGTGGAACGAAGTCGGTGACCTTCCTTTTTCCGGTACAACTAGTTCGCTTCTTGTGTGCTTTCACACAAGAGAGACCACACGATCGAATCGAACATCCGGGACATTTGTACTTCCATTGATTCAGCTTGCACTCTTCGCACACCGAATTTTTCATCTTTCTTTTGATTCGACGTTGCTCGTCGTCGTCCTCGTATAGGTTCTGGCGGTGGGAGAGGTCAAAGGTTTATGGGAACTAGGTGATTAAAATTAGGGTTTAAAAGAGGAAATTAAATAAAATATCTTAGAAGAGATGTATGTTTTCAAATTTACATCTCAATCCACCTACTTATAATTTCTTTCTAAATACCCCAAAACTATTTTTTCCTGTTTATAACCTATATATAACTTGATCCAAACAAGTTCGATCCATGTTCAAAAGCTCGAAACTGAGGTAATGAAACGATGAAATATTAAAAACATAATTGTCATTGAAGAAGAGACATTGTTACAAACACAAAGGCCTAACAAACACATTTAAGGAAAAAGAGTTACAACGAACTAATGCCATTTCTTCTTAGTCGTAAGGAATCTGGATATACGCAGCATCACAGACAAATGGGATGTCTGCGTACATACCCGCAAGTGCACACCGTATGCTTTCAAGGACAGTAAACAGATAAGCAAACGCAACAGCGGTCCAGAAATGCATTCCAAACTTACCCCAATAGACCCCGAGAGGCATCCACTTGCTAACGGTTCCTATAACCTGAAGAGCGATTTCAAGAAGCATACCCATCACTACATGGAACCTGAAGAAGTGAGGCCACTCTTTTCTTCGCACTATCCCTAGATAAGCTACAAAGAAGTAAGCCATGAGGAACCAGCTTGGTAATCTTCCGATAGCGCCTAGAAATGGGTAGGTCAAGAATTCAAAATCTTCTAGAAATGGGTGGAGATGGTAGGCGGTTTCTGCATACATCCAAGTTTCGTGTAGTGGCATTAGGTAAGGTAGGCATGCCAAAGTTCTCCACCACCATTGTGGCTTTTTGGTCATTGGAGGAAACCGAAAGCTAGAAGGTACATCTTTTGATGCTCTTGGGGCCAAAAGGGGTTTTCTACGTACAGGTAACACGGGTAATGTACCACACAAACTACCTTGTTCCCCATTCAGAAGCCGAGAAGACGAGGCTGAGAGATATGACAGAGGCACACCTGAAACAATGAATAGAAGATTGAGTCTAATAAAAAAAAAGCAGGAACTTTGAAATACCAAAGTCCCTTATCCTAGTTTCAGCCCATGGACATAGATAAAGTCTTTTAACATTCACATCATAAGTAACCCATTGGAGCAATTTACAGATAAAACAGGGATATATGATATTAAGTGTTTGAAACCATATGAGTAGAAAAAATTGACATGCCTCTTGGCACTCTCGGTTGAAGCTCGTTAAATGGTAAAGGTGATCCCCACGAGTTCTTTACGGTAGAGAATGAACTTCGAGCAAGATAATGTTGAGGCCGTCCTGATGCAGCTTTGTATGAAGATGACTTGAATGCCCGAGAGCTCATTAAAACATGTGCACTTGGCGTGCTACATCCACTTATCATCCTTACCAACTACCTACCTATAGAAACCAGTTGACACAAAAATAGTTTATGTTTCATCAAATGAAAAATAGGAAACCGAATTCTGAGTATTTGCAAATTAGGAATCAGATATTATGGTGTCTCAACAGCTAAACTAATCCTTATATCAAATCATGTAGCTTTGTTCACTTCTAATCCTTGGATTCATCTTTAACCGCTCAAGAGAAAACAACAATGAAGCTAAAAAAACAGATTTTAAAGCTTCTTAATCGCCGATTACAATCTGAATTTCCGAAACTTTACAAAGAGACAGAAAATGAAAATATCGTAGTTTCCATTAAGCAACAGAAAGAAACACATTTCAGTTCCTACTCCAAATTTTTTTCAAGAACATTGCAAAAGCTACCCAGTTCTACGACGAATTAGAACCCAGAAAGCAAACACAAACAAACAAAATCGGAAAATTTTCTTAAACCCATAAAATTAATCAAAAGGATAGAAGTTACGAACCTTCACAAATCGAGGCTGATAAAATCGAAGTAGAAGAAGAAGAAGAAGAAGAAGAAGAGTAGGGTTTATCGTGCATTCATCTATCCTAGTTTCATCCTCTGAATCCTATCCTTCACTCTCACCAAAACAAAATGGCGATTTCTCTCGCTTTTTCTCCTGTGATTAAATTTACATTTATACCCTCAGGCCCAGATAGGCCCAAAACCAATAAAACCTCCAAACGAGCAAGAAGGTTCGGGCAATATTAAACCGTGAACAAATTTGAAACTTTTTTCTTTTTACTGTTTCCCCCAAACGTCAAATAGACAAATCCCATCCGGCGCCGGAATGTCAATTCCCGATCCCACCTCCTCCGCATCAGTAACGGTGTCTCCGTCTCTCGCCACCGCATCTGACACTCCTACGACACCAGTAAACGCTGTCATAACACCGCCGTCTGGGCTACCTCCCGCTCCACCGCCGCCACCACCGCCTCCTACTTACAGAACCATAGCACCGCTTCACCATCCTAATCCGTCTCAACAAGCTCATAATAACCACTACGCACATTCAATCCCAATCCGACGCTCGAATCAAGACCCGTCAGCGGTTCTATACCCGTTTGCTCCTCCGGTTCGAGGGTTTTCTCCCCGACCCGTTCGGATGAGTTCGCAATTCGTGGCTGATCCTTCCGTAACCGGTAGTGGGTATCCTCCTCGCCCGGTTATGGCTTACAATCATCGACAATTTGGGCCGAATCAAATGGAATCGATGATGCAGTTCATGAAGGGGAGAAATCCTCAGATTCATCCGTTCACTCACCCCGGGTCGGGTTCTCCTATTGGGCCGGGTCCCATGAGAGGAATACCTCACATTCGGCAATCGCGGGTGAGGTTTCTATCAACTTGGTTTCTTTCTTGCTGTTCATTGATTGTTCAAATTTTAGTTTCAGAAATTTGTTTGGACAAAAAATAGATTTTCTTGGCACTTCTGCTCACTATGTTTCCCGTGTTGATGCTTAGCTTCTAGCTGAGTAGTGGAAAGATTCTCGAGATGATTCTAAGTTTTTTTTATTGGATTATTAACGGAATTAACTCTGACGGTGCTGTGGCTGAGAATCATCTTGATTATCTTGATCTAGTTTAGTAATTCAAGATATATGCTTTGTCTACCAGGTTCTCTTGGATCTAGTTATCTTTCTATTTAGGTTCTTTGTCCTGCTATGTGATCAAAAAAATTCTTTACTTTTGTTTCTCTACTTTGGTCTTGTAATTTCTCTTTTGTCGAATGAGGAAGATTTGAAAGTTAAAACTTCTTTTATATCTTAGCAAATGTAAGCTGTTCTGCTCCTGTCACATTTTCTCAGTTTTGTAAATTTTGGTACTTAGGTTGCCTCTCCCACAACTTCAATTCTAGACACTAGCAAGAATAGAAAAGCCAGGTGAACATTAAATTTATCTACTTTGATATTATTTTTTATTTTTATTTCACTATTTATAAGAAAACCTGTTCTAGAAACTTAATTACCTTTCTCTCTCGTTTTCATTGTTATTAGAAGCCGGGATGAGGCGCTTGTTCTTGTTAGAGGGAGAAAGGTAAGCCTACTACGTATCTCTGTTTTGCATTAACATGTGTAATGCTTGTTTGAAAATTTCAAAAAGACATTTGTTAAGTTAAGATTGTGATCCTTATCAATGTTTTCCAGGTTAGAATCACTGAGGGAGCTTCTCTTTTTTCACTTGGTCGATCGTGGTTGAGAAATGGTGCTCATGGAGGAATTCAGGTTGGCATCAGTTTATGTTCTACTGTTAAAGTATGATGTAAAAAGCTCAGTGTTTTAGATGTTTCCGCTTGACATCAGGGTTCATGGGTTGTACTTCCGGGATTTTGCTTTGCGGGGTTTTGATTCAGAAACCCTCCTCAAAAGCGAATTTGGAAACTAAATTAGTCTTGATTGCTCACCTAATTGCATCGGGGTTAGTAAACTAGATAGAGGATTTCCTGATATAATTTGTCGGCTTGATATAGTTTGTTGTCTCTTTTAATCCCCTTATGTTATTCTTACAAGCCAAACTTAGTTCAATGATGTACAGTTGCATTCTCAAAGCTTCTTTCCCGCTTTTACAATGGAATTGTGTACCTGCAAGCTCTCCAGCGAAAGCAATAAGCGCAACCATATATATGGGACTAATCTAACTTGTAGTTTCTCTGTTGACAGCCGCAAAGAAGTGATACAATGAAACCTTTGCCAAAGCCGTTACCCGTGGATATGATGGAGACAAGTTTGCCAGATGATCCAGCTGAAGAAACAACTGATGAAGACAAAGAGGTTTGTGTTCTCTTCAAGAACCATGGATTGTATCTGAGCAGAATGGAACACATTAGGCTGAGTCTTTCCTGCTATTGCTAGTTTCAGCTCTTGAATTACGAGTGATGTTTGATTTTACTCTTTCTTTGATCTCAGGACGAGGAAGCTGTGAAGCAATTATCAGAGAAGGATCTTTTGAAAAGACACATAGAGCGAGCTAAGAAGGTCCGCTCTCGGTAAGTTCCACAATAGTTCTCTCTTGTTTTCTCTTTAGATCTTGTAGCATCCAAAATACATGAAGTTGAAAGATAACCCTCCCTGAAAGATTCATGGACTAGTTTCCTTGTTTATCAAAGCAATCATCTAGCAGAACATTTTGGTAACTGAAAAAACCGTGTTTTATTTCGTTTCAGATTAAGAGAAGAACGGTTGAGGAAGATCAAGAGGTACAAAGCAAGACTGGCTCTTCTTTTGCCACAATCCGAAGAATAATGCAGGAAGAGAAGTTTTGTTAGGAGCTAGCTTATATGACTCTTGTTGATTTAGCTTAGCACGAGGTATTGTACGTGTAGTAGGTGTGTTCTTTCTTTCTCTCCTATATATATATTAGTAGGAATTGTCTCATTCTTCCTAAAACAAAGGAGGAAGATAAAGTTTATGTGTGTCCTGCTGCTTGAACAGAAGGAAAAAGAGAAGAGAAATAGTGTGATTTGACCCAATAGCTTGCATTCTTATTCATCTCCGATGTGACTAACCTTAATTTATACGACATTGAAGAAACTACACAATAATCATAAGGATTTTTAGAGATGATGATATACTTGACAATTCACAGAAGAATGCAGAATCGACTGCATTATGCAGTATTATCATTTAACTAATTTACTCTATAAAAGTTTATATCATGTAGTGAAGTGAATAACAAAATTTGAAATTTTATAGTATAGAGGTGGAAGTAGATAGGTGAATTAGAGAGACTTTTAGAGGGAGAATCGCAAAGGGAAGCGGACAGAGAAGATAACAAACTCTCCTAATTTCACTCTCTTTCAGTTGATTTGCCACGTCATTTAAATCTTTATCGTACACGTGTCATGATACAATACTCCACCGCTTACTTGTTCTTTTCTCTTTGCTCATGCTACGACTACCGATAAGCGATCACGTTCAATCCGCCATTTCTGTAAAATCCTCACCTTTTCACACAACAATAAAGTAAACCTTTTCTTGCTCTTTTTTTCTCTCTCGATTGTCTACACTTTTTCGTTTTCAGCTCTATGTTTCTTTTACCCTAACCCAATTTTAGTTTTCTTACTCTCCAAGAAAGAAGATCCCGATCTCAGTTTCCTTTCCGCTAGTACTTTTCTTAGGAAAAAGAGACACAGAACTTTCTCGGGAAACAGAGGAATACAATGGCGGGGAACGAGTGGATAAATGGGTATTTGGAGGCCATACTTGATAGCCAAGCTCAGGGGATTGAAGAACAACAACAGAAACCACAAGCGGCTGCGAATCTAAGAGACGGAGAAGGAGAATTTTTCAATCCGACTAAATACTTCGTTGAGGAAGTCGTGACTGGAGTCGATGAAACTGATCTTCACCGGACTTGGCTCAAAGTCGTCGCTACTCGCAATTCTCGTGAACGTAACTCTCGTTTGGAGAACATGTGTTGGAGAATCTGGCACCTCACTCGCAAGAAGAAGCAGGTCATGCATAAATTTGTTTCTTTTTGTGTTTGATGAATCTGTTACTGAAATCAACTCAATGGATATTACAGTTGGAATGGGAGGATTCGCAGCGAATAGCGAATAGAAGATTTGAAAGGGAACAAGGAAGAAGAGATGCGACTGAGGATTTGTCTGAGGATTTATCAGAAGGAGAGAAAGGAGACGGTGTTGGTGAAATTGTTCAACCGGAGACACCTAGAAGACAACTGCAACGCAATTTATCTAATCTCGAAATCTGGTCTGATGATAAGAAAGAGAATCGTCTTTACGTTGTCCTCATCAGGTTTTTTTCTCCCTCGCTTCCATCGATTCTTCTATGTGTTAGATCTACTACATAAAGAGTGTGTTAATTTTTGTTAGTTTGCACGGGTTGGTTCGTGGGGAAAACATGGAGCTTGGAAGCGATTCTGATACCGGTGGACAGGTACATTGTGTTCCAAGTTTTCAATAAGCTTGACTCCGGACGTTTTAAACTTGTTTTCTTTGTTAATTTTCAGGTGAAATACGTTGTGGAGCTAGCTCGAGCTTTAGCTAGGATGCCTGGTGTGTACAGAGTTGATCTGTTTACTCGCCAAATATGCTCATCAGAAGTTGATTGGAGCTATGCAGAGCCAACAGAGATGCTTACCACAGCTTCCGCTGAATATTGTGATGGGGATGAAACCGGGGAGAGTAGTGGAGCTTACATCATTAGGATACCGTTTGGACCACGGGATAAGTACTTAAGAAAAGAGATTCTCTGGCCGTATATCCAAGAGTTTGTTGATGGAGCTTTAGCTCACATTCTAAACATGTCAAAAGTTTTGGGAGAACAGATTGGGAACGGGAAGCCTGTGTGGCCATATGTCATTCATGGACATTACGCGGATGCAGGGGATAGCGCTGCTCTGCTTTCTGGTGCGTTGAACGTTCCTATGGTCTTGACGGGTCATTCCCTAGGAAGAAACAAGCTTGAGCAGCTTTTGAAACAAGGGAGGCAATCAAAGGAGGATATAAATTCTACTTATAAGATCAAGAGGAGGATCGAAGCTGAGGAGCTTTCTCTGGATGCCGCAGAGCTTGTCATAACAAGCACGAGGCAGGAGGTTGATGAGCAATGGGGACTTTATGATGGCTTCGATGTAAAACTGGAGAAAGTTTTGAGAGCTCGTGCTAGACGCGGTGTTAATTGTCACGGAAGGTTTATGCCAAGAATGGCGGTAAGTACACTGAGAACTAGCTAGCATGGAAAAGTGATTACTATGAAGTAAGATTGAGTGAGTGTGTGAGTCCATTGTGCAGGTTATTCCTCCAGGAATGGATTTCACAAACGTTGAGGTTCAAGAAGATTCACTTGAGGCTGATGGAGAGTTAGCTTCCTTAGTAGGAGGAGCCGAGGGATCTTCTCCTAAAGCGCTTCCAACTATCTGGTCTGAAGTGAGTTTTCCTATGCAGCTTCATTATCTTCTTTCGAGGTTTGTTTAGCGGAATGTGTCTGATGTTTCGTTGCGTGCATTTGGCAGGTGATGAGATTTTTTACAAATCCTCACAAACCGATGATCTTGGCATTATCTAGACCAGACCCAAAGAAAAACATAACCACTCTTTTGAAAGCCTTTGGAGAATGTCGACCTCTACGGGAGCTAGCTAATCTCGTAACTATTACATAGCTTATTCGATTCCAGGGCATGAAACCAAGAATTCTTTGTTTCAGAAGTTCTTTTTCTGTGCTTTGCAGACTTTGATTATGGGAAATCGAGATGATATAGATGAATTGTCATCTGGAAACGCTAGCGTTCTTACAACTGTCTTGAAACTCATCGACAAGTATGATCTTTACGGGTCTGTCGCATATCCAAAGCATCATAAACAGTCTGATGTTCCTGATATATACCGACTTGCTGCAAATACAAAGGGTGTTTTCATAAACCCAGCTTTGGTTGAACCTTTTGGCCTTACACTTATTGAGGTAAAGTATGCATACTACATGTATAATCCTTCTTACTTGTGTCCAACCCAGTTTAACCAAAACTGAAAAATGCAGGCTGCGGCTCACGGACTTCCGATGGTGGCAACGAAGAATGGAGGACCAGTAGATATACATCGGGTAAGCAAGGTGTCCTGAAACTGAAAATCATTAAAATTGGTAGTACTTATATTTCTTTCTCATGGTGTTTAATTTCAGGCATTGCACAACGGTTTGCTTGTGGATCCACACGATCAAGAAGCGATAGCGAATGCGCTGCTGAAGCTGGTATCGGAGAAGAATTTATGGAATGAATGCAGGATTAATGGTTGGAAGAACATTCACCTCTTCTCATGGCCGGAGCATTGCCGGACTTACTTGACACGTGTAGCCGCGTGCCGTATGAGACATCCGCAGTGGCAGACTGATGCGGACGAAATGGCTGCTCAGGACGATGAATTTTCACTCAATGACTCTCTCAAAGACGTTCAAGACATGTCTCTGAGACTCTCTGTAGATGGAGATAAACCGTCCTTGAACGGGTCTATTGACCCCAATCCAGCTGATCCGGTTAAGCAAATCATGAGCCGGATGAAGAAACCTGAAGTCAAGAGTAAACCGGAAAAGAAACAAGCAGATAACGTGGGGAGCAAGTTTCCGGTTTTGAGGCGACGGGAACGGTTGGTGGTTTTAGCGGTTGATTGTTACGACGACAAGGGAGCGCCGGATGAGAAGTCTATGGTTCCGATGATTCATAAGATCATCAAAGCCGTGAGATCGGATCCACAGATGGCTAAGAACTCTGGTTTCGCTATTTCCACTTCGATGCCGCTTGATGAACTGACTCGCTTTTTGAAGTCTGCGAAGATTCAAGTGAGCGAGTTCGACACATTAATATGCAGCAGCGGGAGTGAAGTGTATTATCCGGGAGTGGAAGACGAAAAGCTTCTTCCTGATCCTGACTATGCCTCGCATATCGATTACAGATGGGGCATGGAAGGGCTTAAGAACACTGTGTGGATACTGATGAACACAACAGCGGTTGGTGGTGAGGCTAGAAACAAAGGCTCTCCGAGTCTTATTGAGGAGGATCAGCCATCGAGCAATGCGCATTGCGTTGCGTATTTGATCAAAGATAGCTCCAAGGTAAAGTTGTTTTTTCGTTGTGCGCGGTTGTAATAAAACGCAAATAAAGTAACTAATCAGAATTTCTGCAGGTGATGAGAGTGGATGACTTGCGTCAGAAGTTACGATTAAGAGGCCTCCGTTGCCATCCCATGTACTGTCGGAATTCAACGAGAATGCAGATCGTTCCTCTTCTTGCTTCTCGATCTCAAGCCCTCAGGTCCGTTAGTTAAAACTAGATTTGTAATCTCTAACCTGATTCTGTTTGCTGGTGCATTTTATACTGCTTTGAACGCAACGCACATTTTGATACGAATTACGATTTGACTTTTCCGGGCAGATACTTGTTCGTGCGGTGGAGGCTAAACGTGGCGAACATGTACGTTGTGGTCGGAGAACGCGGGGATACGGACTACGAGGAATTGATCTCCGGGGCACACAAGACTGTGATCGTCAAGGGGCTCGTGACAATAGGCTCTGATGCTCTTCTCCGGTCAACAGACCTCCGTGACGACATCGTTCCATCAGAGAGCCCTTTTATTGGTTTTCTAAAGGCTGACTCACCGGTTGACACGATAACCGACACTTTGAAGCAGCTCTCTAAAGCCACCGCTTGATTCAGCTAACATCCAGTTGGCCGGTTCGACCTTGTAGATTGATTTTCTTTTCTTTGGCAATAAAGATAAAACTTTGTTAAATTTTGGTATCTTGGTTGATCAGATATTAGGATTTGATACGCTTCAACAAAATAATGAAGTCGAGGCTATTGGTCGTCCGTAGGAATATGCCATTATTCTCTTATTTTTTGGGGGTCAAAATTATGCCACTTTTCAAATCCGAGAACCAAGAATAGATTGTAATGGTTGGGGGAAAAAAACTAGAAGAATTAGCCTTAATTTATATAATTGAAGCTTTCACAAATTATCCCTTAAAAAAATTATCTAATCTTAACTGCAAAATTCCATCAAACTGACACAGTATTTTAGTTATTTGTTTCGATAAACAACCGGCCGGTTTGATTCCGAGAACCGACGTTGGTTTTCCGCGGGATCGCAGTTGCTACGGTGATTCGAAGCAGCTGTAATTAATGACTTTGATTAACGAAAAATCAAAAATCTACATCTGGCCAGTGAAAAGACTCCAAGGAGAGAGTCTACACAGATCACTGAGAATATCTCGTTTTCTTCCTCTATTTCTAACGCGATGCGAAGGTAGATATATCCAACATATTGATTCTCTTTCATTTTTCTGGGAAAATTTTGGTTTCTCGGGAAAGATCTGGTGTCTGAGATGCAAATTTCGTTTCGGTAGAGATTTATGGGTTGGATCGGTGTTGATTTTGAGTGATGTTGCAGGTTAGGTCACCATCGGCTCCATGGGAAGACGGGAGTTGGAACGAAGGGGATGGTGGCGAAACTGTCTATCGGAGTCATTGTTCTACTGATCTGTACGCTCTCGCTGCTTTTCTCGGCTAACATCGGTGGTAATCGCGAGCCGATCCGTGCATCTAAGGTTAGTTCACTTTTGCTACGTATTTGGATTAGTGATTCGTAGCTGAAGATCAGGTCCTCCGTTTGATTGGCGATGAATTGCGAGAAGAGAAATGAAGATTGAAGAATCCGTTTGAGTTTTCTGAGTCTGAAACAAAAACATTTTCTGTAGCCAGAGATCTGAATTTCAATAGATGATAATCTTTGTGAGTCTTTGTTGATCTAAGACTTTGATGGATTCTATATGATATTTTTGAGCAGATAAACGTGGAAGAGCTCTGGGAGAGTGCTGAGTCTGGTGGTTGGAGACCATCTTCCGCGCCACGATCTGACTGGCCTCGTATGTTCATCTCGTGTTTTGAGCAGTAAACATTTAACTCGATGCTAATCTCAAAGTCTTAGGGCATTCCAAGCTTGAAATGTTCATAAGAATCTTCTGATCTCTTTTGCAGCTCCTACCAGGGAGACAAATGGTTATCTCCGTGTTAGATGTAACGGTGGTTTGAATCAGCAACGTAGTGCGGTAGGAGTTTACTAGCTTCATCCCCCCACTATGAATCTGGTTGTTTTTATCTTTGATTTGACAAATGTTGATAACTGGATATTGCAGATATGTAATGCAGTACTTGCTGCCCGGATCATGAATGCTACACTTGTGTTGCCCGAATTGGATGCAAACTCGTTTTGGCATGATGACAGGTATGTTGATTCCTTCAGATCTGTTGCAAAGAGAAGTTAGAGTCCCCTTACTGCATAGAATTAATTTTAGAAAATAAGAGAGTTTACTGTAAAATACAGTTTATAATTACTGGTTACAAATGTAAAGGTGTATGCCTTTCTAAGTATCATTAGACAGATAAGTACTAAGCGGATTTTTTTGCCTAATGTTAAAGATAGGTGTTAGTGTGCTCAGAAGAGCAATTGCCTTTACATGTTATTTTCTCTAATATATGATTGTTTTATTCCCAGTGGTTTTCAAGGTATCTATGATGTTGACCATTTTATCGAGACACTGAAGTATGATGTTAAGATTGTGGGAAAGATCCCTGATGTTCACAAAAATGGGAAAACCAAGAAGATAAAAGCTTTTCAGGTACAAGCTTAAAGGAATCTTTTGTTTTCATAGAAGCTTTAAGTCTGAAAGTAGAGAATATATACCTGTGTGTTTGTTTTTCTTTGAATCAGATTCGTCCTCCTCGAGATGCTCCTATTGATTGGTACCTGACAACTGCTCTAAAGGCAATGAGGGAACATAGTGCTATCTATCTTACCCCGTTTTCACATCGTTTGGCGGAGGAAATTGACAACCCTGAATATCAACGGTTAAGGTGCAGAGTGAACTACCATGCTTTGAGATTCAAGCCACACATCATGAAGTTGAGCGAATCTATTGTTGACAAACTCCGGTCACAGGGCCACTTCATGTCGATCCATCTTCGTTTTGAAATGGATATGTTGGCATTTGCCGGGTATGCTCTTTTGCAACAATCTTACTTCAACCAGCAGCTGTAGTTTCATTTATATTTAAGTAATTTATATATATCAAAGTTGGTTTACTAGAATCTGGTTCTTGTTAAAGTGTCTTGTAAAGAATTGGTTGCCTTTGTATCATCTTGCATACATCAGCAAACATGGTATTAATGGTTCATTATCCATTTTCTGCAGGTGCTTTGACATATTTAACCCTGAGGAACAGAAGATACTAAGGAAGTACCGTAAAGAAAATTTTGCAGAGAAAAGGCTTATTTACAACGAAAGACGGGCTATCGGGAAGTGTCCACTGACCCCTGAAGAGGTAGTTCCTTTACTTTTTTATCCGCATCATTTTAATGTTGAGCATATTTACAGATAGAAAACTTATTAGCTAGACAGAAATAAAGGGATCATAATTGCAGCTACTAGGCACTGTTGTAGGCTTTAGACATGCAAAATGACATTTTGATTGATCCTTGTGGTGCAGGTAGGCCTTATATTACGAGCAATGAGATTCGACAACTCCACAAGGATATACCTAGCAGCTGGTGAACTTTTTGGTGGCGAACGGTTTATGAAACCATTTCGAACCTTATTCCCACGTCTTGACAACCATAGCTCGGTGGACTCCTCCGAGGAGCTGTCAGCGAACTCACAGGGGTTAATAGGATCAGCTGTGGATTACATGGTTTGTCTCCTGTCTGACATTTTTATGCCAACATATGATGGACCGAGCAATTTCGCCAACAATCTCTTAGGTCATCGCCTTTACTACGGTTTCCGTACCACAATCAGACCGGACAGAAAAGCTTTAGCTCCAATTTTCATAGCTAGAGAGAAAGGGAAAATGGATGGGTTTGAAGAAGCAGTGAGACTAGTAATGCTGAAAACAAACTTTGGAGGGCCTCACAAACGTGTCTCTCCTGAATCGTTTTATACCAATTCATGGCCTGAATGTTTCTGTCAAATGAATCCAAAGAAGTCTAGTGACAAATGCCCACCAGATAATGTTATAGAGATTCTTGACAGCCGGTTAGAGAGTGTGAGAGATCCAGATTCATCTTCTCAGACGAATTCCACGGTCACTGGTTTAGAACGATGAGGACCTTAACTGTAAGCCGCTGAAACGTTTTATGCCAAAACTTGTTTAGAACAAAGAAGAGCAGAAGAAGAGAGGTTTCTCGACATTGTTCATACAATTCAGGTAGCTCAATATTTCTCTCTCTGTGTCAAAACATTTATTCTTGTATGATGCATAGATTTGAATCTTGTTTCAAAATTTGTAACAAAAATCTAAGAAAAGTGATGAGATCCCGCAGATCTTTGTTTTTCAGTGTATCATGTTTTTCATTACCGAAATGTCAAAAAAAAACAAAAAAAAATTTAGAAAAAAAATAACGAGAAAACCGAGCTAGAGACAAAAACTAAATTCATGGATTTGACTAAAATTTATTAGCCAAATTAGAAAGCAATCAGGCAATTACTTTGTTATTTTAGGCCTAAACGCCTTACCCAATTGGGTTAACCGAAGCCCATAAGTTCTCTATTATACCCAAATCTTCGTTCTTCTTTTATTTCTCTTATTTCAGGTGTTGCTCTGTAAAAAAAAACCACATTAGATTGCAGTAACTTTTTCTTTTTAGATTTCGTTTCTTTGGATTCACATATATGTTACTTCTAGATCCTGACACTCATTATTCCTCTATATATATTCATTCATCTCAAAAAATAAAGTTTTGATCGAATCATGAAATTATTACAAACAAACTCCTGAATCCTTTACCAAAATGCATTTAACTAAAACTGTCAATTTTCTGCAAAAATCAGACGTCTTTGACCTGATGATACCTTTTGGTTACTTAGTGTTGTGTGTTGGGACACTAAGATAGAACTTAGTGTTCTTGAAGTCATCAAGTAAGGGGTTGTATCCGTCTTTTGTTCTTGTCTTTGTAGGTAAACCAAACTCGTCCATGAACGCTGATGTATCGAGCTAAAGGTAAAACAGAAAAAGATAAGGCTGTTAGTGAACGTTTTCAGAAATATTCTCTCTTCTTGTAATAACTTAAGGACAATCTTGTTTTACAGTGAGAGTTCGCCTTTTCCTTCCTTTTTTCGATGGTGACCCGTCTTTCTCCACCTTCCTCCATCCAGAACAATAATGGTCCATTCGTTCCAAAAGCCAGAAATCGGTTGGGAAAAATATATCAGCATCACCCTGCAAGATTATCCAACTTACATTTGACTTGTGAAGTTTGAATGCCGCTAGAAGTTTGATACAACTACTCAATTCGCAATCAAGAATAAACGGAACAAGTAGTCCACAAAGGAATTTTCAGATATCTCATACCTTTGCGTCCAGATAACTACTGTAATCTGAGCTACATCCATCTTTCTGCAAATACAAACATTGTTGAAGAGATGATTATTATATCTCAAGATGTATTGCTAAGGGTGAAAACTATTCTCCAGTATTCTTGAACCAAGTTTGATATTAGGCAATCAATGAGGTCTAATGTAAAATTTGGCCATATCTCTATAGTTCAGTGATATTGACAAAGGTGTCACTGCATAGTTAGAAGAAAAAAAAAAGAACGAACCTTAGTTGAAACCAATGGGGCTCTTTCACCAGGAACTTTCACATCGGGCAAGAAGCTAAAGTCCGAAGCGATTAGGGACATCTTTGGAAGCTTTTCATGTAAAACCTCCAGCAGTTTCTGGAACTTCCAAAATTAGAACAGAGCAACACAACACCTTTTTTAATATGTAGACACCATACTTTTTCTTACCAAACAACCTGTCGGAAGCCAACTACGTCTAGGTTTGGGAAATAGTTTAGACCAGATTTCTTTTGGTCTTGAAACCGGATCATCTTCAAGTTCAACAATGTCAATGCAGCGCCTGATCAGTGGATCTTCTAAAGGCTTGTATAGCTCAGAGAGTGTTTCGCTACAATTTATAAGAGTTCATGATCAATAAAGAAAAAAACTTCTTTTAAACCAAACAGTATTATTCTCTGTACCGCTCCGGTTTATTTTCAACTAAGACTTCCATCCATGGGGAAACTTGACTTTTGGAGTAGACAAGATCGTGTGGGAGATTATCTAGCACCTGCAATGGCATAAGTTAATACAAATATTAGACATTTTATTCCTCTTCAATCCAAAATACCAAACTATAAAAAAATACCAAACAATTACATAATTGCGTACCTCGAGCATTATCACCCAGCATGGTTGTTGCTCCACATTCCCTGTTTCAAAATTTACTCTGTAAGCACAGATAGATAACTTCATCGTCACCAAAATGAAACTTGTTCCAATAATACATGGTTGGCTAATTTATAAACATCGTGACTGATAATAAGCAGCACAACCTCATTTGACTAATTCTCTGACTAGCTTAATCTTCTAAGAATGTTAAATTACGCAATTTAACCAACAACTCACTAACTTAGCATGTTCAAACAAATAACTAATTCCAGCATAGCTCTAAAAGAAAAAACTAATTCCAGCATAGCCACAGGAAATTAACAACAGAATCTGGCTCATGCTGAACAAAAAGAACCTTACTCCATCCAGATAGGTCAGATGCATCACGACACTCAACTCGGAACTTTGATAGATGACTTCCAACTTGTGCAACAGTTTCCTTTTGAATCTTAGCCAGTGAAGGACTGATTTCTATAGAACTGATACACATTAAAAATAGCATGCAGTTAATATAACTGTAGCATGTTTCCTAACAGTATACTATGCTGAAGTTCGAGCCAAAGATGATTGTGTATCATTCATGCTAGCTTAAATTGAAAAGAGAGGATAACAGAGTATACGTACGTGTAGGTCATGTTATTGTAGATTCTCTCGGGAGCATTCAACATTATGTAGTCTAATACACCCTTCGCACAGGTGCCCGATCCACCACCAATTTCATATATCTAAGCACATGTTTCAAGAGTTAGTTATTAACAGAAGAATCAGTGCAGATGTAGACGTATAAATATCACAAAAGCAAACCTTTAATGGAACTGAGAGATTTGTGGTACGTAGTATAGCTTCTGCAATCCCATGAGCGTACCAAGGCTACAAGAGATGATTGACATGAGAAAATAGGAAAAGTACAACAAGTGAAGGCTATTCCTAGAAAACACCAATAAACTTATCCAAGACATTTCACCTTGAAAAGCTCGACTGGTGTAAACCAAGAAATGTCACTCTGCTTGTAAACTTTTTCCAAGAGTTTCATATACGCTTTCCTCCCTAAGATAGGAAAAAACAATGGACTTAATAGATATAAAGAGATAGCATCCGAAGTCATATAACGTTTTCTGCTAACAGGATGATAATATAGTCAGAAGAAACAGTAGATAACTAGTCTACAGTGCTCCAAATAAAGACGACGATGCATTTTCCTGTAGAATAAGAACTAATTTTGCTATTCTTTTCAGGAAAGTAGTTATAGGCGTGTGTAAAATTCAAGAATCAAACACTTAAGTAAGTGAAAACTTGAATTTTATAGGTTACCTTCAAGCTGGTTGAACTTAATGCTTCTCTCCAAAACACCAACAGATCGTGATCTTTGAGAGAAGTAGCCATGTTTTGGATCATATAATGCTGTGTGTATGAAATCTCGAACCTGTTTCAGTTTAATAAAACAGTTAGTCCCACATTTCAGAAATCGCCAAATGAAAATAAAATCTGGAAAAGAAGAATCACTAATTATTTATTATGTGGCTGTTCACATCTCGAAATTTGTACATGGTAAGCAATCTAAAAAAAAAAAATCAGTCTTTTAGATTGCTTATCATGTATAAATTTGGAGATGTGAACAGCCACATAGTAAAGTTCATCAATTTATCAGTAATTATACGAATCAAGACCGCCCATTTTCATACTGTAGGTAAAACAGAATCAGTAAAAAGTTGGCCCAACAAACAAAACTCACGAGAACTGGTTCATTGCCTATGAGCTTCTGAGTCGAGAAGAAAACTCGAAGCGATCCAAGCTCAAATTGATCAGAATTTGCAGCAACATTTCTACTGCAAAACAGTAGTGGAAGCTTCCGAGAAGAGATAAATCGAACGAGAGCCATGAACTCGCACTCTCTCTCTCTCTCTCCCCGTTCCGTTCTCTTCAATGGCTTACTCGATCGACGACATTCGATTCAGGCTTCACAGAGGTTTAGGGTTTAGATTCGGTTCGGTGCTCTTAATTCAAAATCTTTGGTTTTGTTGTTAAAATTCTGAAAACCAGAATCGAACCAGTTTTTTTTTAGTTTCTTAACCAGATCTGCTCAGTTCCCTTTTTTAGAATTTGACCCCTTTCTATTTGTGTACCGGCTCTTTTTGGGTTTAAAATTTATCTTTCGTATTAGAAAATTCCCAAACACACGTCTCGTTGACCGATCAGGTCCGAAGCCTCGAAAAATAACTTGAAGGGTAGTTTGGGAATTTTATTTACTTTTTCGATAAAAACTTCAAATATGATGTGGTTCCTATTGTTTCCAACAACAATAGACTTAAAATGATGAAAAGCAAAGTCAATAAGCCCTTCAAAATTGATGTCGAGATTATTATGGTCTAACATATTGAATAAAGCTGGACCCTTCATTCACTTAATGATGGAAAGCAAAATTTCACCAATTTGTTATTTTTGCTTGACTCCCGACAATGATGAAATCACTGTCAAATTGCAATTGCTAGGAAATTGTAAGAGCTACTTATTTTCTTTTGTATCCGGAGACTTGGACTTAAAACTTTTTTTCCACGTTCATTATTGGAGAGAAGACTATTCAAATATTGAGATGTTACAAAAGCAGAGGCTGTGTTTATTTAGCAAAGCAAAAAAAGAAAGTAAGATTAGGCAGAGAAACAAAGATGAGGTGTGCTCTACTCTGGACTCATCTCTTACTGCTACTTTTCTTGATCGTTGATTCAACAGATCTCAGCGCTTCCAGCTCTTGTCCAAACCATTGTGGAAACACTTCCATACCATATCCTTTTGGGATCGGAAAGGGTTGTTATCTCAGCGAATGGTTTGAAATTCTATGCAACAATTTTACTTCTGGAGAGCTTGTCCCCTATCTACCCAAGATTCAAAAAGAAGTAGTGAGTATCCATCTTCCGGATTCTGAACCATACGGGTCACTTCGCATCAAAACCAACATAACTTCGACGGGATGTTCCAACAACAGCGATGGAAGAGTGTTTGGTGAGCTTCTGAACTTTACAGGCACCCCGTTTACCATTGGCGCTTCCAACAACCTAGTAGCTATTGGCTGCAACAACAAGGCCACGCTGACAAATCTTGAGCCCAGACTCGTGGGGTGCATATCGGACTGTGGACCAAGGAAGAAAGGGGATAATTCAAGGTGTAATGGTTACAAATGTTGCCAAGCAGACACACCTGATGCGATAGGACATGTAATCGGTGTTAGTATAGAGGACAACCCTAGTAACTTAACAAGTGGAAGAGGTTGTAGAGTAGCCTTCTTAACTGACGAATTTCGCCAAGAGCCACGTGTGTACCCTGAGGCTAAATTAACTGATCCGCAGTGGTTTCACAATAGGCAATATGTTACAGTCCAACTACGATGGGTGATTCCACTGATGAATCTCTCGTTTATCAAGTCTCTGGGATGCCACCAATTTGGACAATCTTATAATATGACCATGAAATATCGTCCCCCTTGCCAATGCATCACAGCCGGTTTGTACGAAGGTGCGAATTGTCTATGCAACAGTGGTTACGAAGGTAACCCATTTCGGGGTGGATGCAAAGGTTGGTAATTGTTTTTTTTTTTTTTTAAGTATTTTGCTTTTTCATGTTTTTGTCTTGTGTAAATAAACATGTGGTGAGCTTTACAAATCTTATACAAATGGCAACAGCTCATATTAGGTGGGTAATAGTTAAAGTAATAACTATGAAATCATCATCATCTAACTGCAGTTTTCTGACATTTTTTCATCTAGATATTGATGAGTGTCAACTATTCATGAGTGACGGATCCAGATATTGTAACTGGACTGACGGTTGTGTGAATACGCCCGGATACTTTCACTGTGTATATAAGAAGACTTTGCCAATTACTAAAGGTAATGTTACCTAATTTCTATCCAAATTCACTTTGCATATCCATTGTATATTCTTCCCTGGTACAAAAAATATAAAAAAATTGAATTTCACTTTTTCTTCTCATGTGGTTTGCAGGCCTTAGTGTAGGTTTTGGTGTGCTGATCTTTATAGGTGTAAGCTTTGGGTTATACAAATTTATTAAAAGGCGGAGGAAGATCAACCGGAACAAAAAGTTCTTCAAACGTAATGGAGGTCTATTGTTGCAACAACAATTGACTTCTAATGAAGGAACCATTGACAAGACAATAGTCTTCAATTCGAAAGAATTGAAGAAAGCTACTGAGAACTTCAGCTTAAATAGAGTGCTTGGACAGGGTGGTCAAGGTACCGTATACAAAGGAATGCTTGTAGATGGCAGAATTGTAGCAGTGAAAAAGTCTAAAGTTGTAGACAAAGACAAGTTGGAAGAGTTCATCAACGAGGTTGTCATTCTATCTCAAATCAACCATAGGAACATCGTTAAACTCTTAGGATGTTGCCTTGAGACGGAAGTGCCTCTTTTGGTTTACGAGTTTATTCCCAACGGTAATCTATTCGAGCATCTTCATGATGAATCTGATGATTACACGATGGCTACTTGGGAAGTGCGTTTGCGTATTGCCATAGATATCGCTGGAGCTCTTTCATATCTTCACTCGGCTGCTTCGTCTCCCATTTATCACAGAGACATCAAAACTACGAACATAATGTTGGATGAAAAATATCGAGCCAAGGTGTCTGATTTCGGCACGTCAAGATCGGTAACAGTTGATCATACCCACCTAACTACAGTAGTTTCGGGTACAGTCGGATATGTGGATCCAGAATACTTCCAGTCGAGTCAATTCACCGATAAAAGCGATGTCTATAGCTTTGGAGTGGTGCTTGTGGAGCTTATCACCGGAGAAAGGCCAGTCTCTGTTATGCGGTCTCAAGAAAACAGAACGTTAGCAACTTACTTCATCCTGGCATTGAAAGACAACAGGCTCACCGACATTATTGACCCTCGCATTAAAGATGATTGCAAACTAGAGCAAGTCATGGCGTCAGCACAACTTGCAAGGAGGTGTCTGAATCTTTACGGGAAGAAACGACCAAGCATGAGAGAAGTGTCGATGGAATTAGAGAGAATTCGTTCACCAAATGGAGATGCACAATCACATGTTCATATCGTTGAAAACAATGTAAAGGAAGTAGCTTTGGCGTTTAACATTGGCGTAGAATCGTGCAACAACGTAGCTGTTACAGCTCCTTCGGTGTTTCAAGACAACTCTGCCTCAACTTCGTGGTTAGATGCTGAACCGTTATTTCCTCGTCAGACATGGTAAGCATCGGATAGTTTTTTGATATTATTTTCGGCCAATAAATATCATCCTAGCTATATCATGAACTCAGTAACGAAAACTCTTATCATTTTCTAAGCTACTGTGTAATTTCTTTCACTTGTTCAGAAGTAATCACATAAATATGTTTTTAACGATAAGAGTAACGGATACAATGCAGAGAGTCGTAGTGCTCATCATCTATTCAGAACCCGGTTTAGATTATCCAGTTTCAGAACCTCAGCTTCAGGAAATATCCAGTTTTTTATTTGATTGATCAATTAGGGTGTTTCGAAAATAGTTGCCTATTTGAGATTCATCAACATGTGGTTCTCCTCTGTTTGCTTTACTCGGATTTTTATGTTCGGTTTAGAAATTGAGGCGTGAAATTTTAAATGGGTCTTTCAAAATTCCAGTAGATGATGGATATTTCTGGATTTTCGCCATAGATTTTTGGAAGTGATTGTCTGAAAGAACCTAGATTTGACCTAATTTTATAGAAACTAATCTATCACCAAAATGCCGTGTTTAGATACGCATGATTGGAATGTCACTGGTCTCATAATCGCATTTCTCAATCTCTCTATAGCTTATTTGTTTCTATGTACATCTCTTTTTATACATGTCGTGTTGAGATTTCTAGGGTTTCTAGGTTTATCTCTTCCAAGTTTTCACAATGGACGTTTCGTTGATCCAAACATGAAAAAATGCCTTCAAGGGGATCTGGTGGATTTTGCAACAGAGAGAATCTCAGCCGTAGATCGATCCATAAAAAGCAAAATCCCCTTTGGTTCGATTACTAGCGACGATGATTCGAACCGTTTTGTTGAGTTGAAGTTGGCGAGAAAGAACAGTGGTGATATAAGTAATGCTAGGGTTAAGGATGAAACAGAGGATGTATCAAGAGAAGAACAAAATGTGATTAACAACAATAAGAGTCTCGGTGGATTTAATCTGATGACCGTTCAGGGGATAAAGGGTAAGCGTTTTGTTACCCGCAGATCAAGAAACGGTCTTAAAAACCATAGGAGAGGTCGTGTGGATAGTGAAAGTCTTAGATCGATTTCTTCATCAGAAGCCTTTGATGACACCGTAAAATCCCATTTGAGGCAGCCTTATGATGTCTTTATCAGAGCTATGGATGAGCGATGTTCCAATGATGACCGCAAAGGTTCTTTTTATTGTCTAATTATGCTGATCGATGTTGTCTTTTTCGGATTGAGATTTTGCTTCTACAGTCGAATGATCGATTTTGATTCGGATTTTGGGATATTTGCAGATTGTGTAAAGGCAGGAGAGAGGATTAATCAATCTCATTGGCCGGGATTTGAGAAAACTGTATCAATTAATGAACAGGCAAAGTCGAATTCATTAGCAGAACAATCTTTTTTCAGAAATGCAGAGGAAAACTCTGTTAAGGATTTAGAAGAATCATTGAAAGAAGAGCGAGCGGCTCGAGCAGCGGTTTGTGTTGAACTCGACAAAGAGAGAAACGCTGCAGCATCAGCAGCGGATGAAGCCATGGCTATGATGCATAGGCTGCAAGATGAGAAGGCGACGATCGAAATGGAAGCGAGGCAATTCCAGAGAATGGTTGAAGAGAAATCGACTTTTGATGCAGAAGAGATGGTCATTCTCAAAGACATTTTGATACGGCGTGAGAGGGAAAAACATTTCTTGGAGAAAGAAGTTGAAGCTTATAGACAACTATTCATCGAGGCAGAGGAATCAGAATGTTCTTTAATAAGAGAGAAGAATCTTCCAGGGAGTACCGAAAAGACGGTGAAACCGAGATCTAAACAAAATCAAGATTCTCAAGAGAGAAGAGCTTTGCTTGTTCAAGGACTTGATGGAACGGTTCTTGATATGCCTTATAGAGATGAAGGAAACAGAGATCTGTATAAATCGGATTCAGAAGTTGCGTACTCACGCGTGCGTGATGTTTATATGGTGAAGGACGAAACAGAGAACATTGGTAAGAAGAAGAATCTAGAAGAATCCTATGTTATCAAACATGAAGAGCCATTACAGGAAAATAGTATCATCGTCTCGGGGATTGCTCGAAAGCTTCCTCCATTATGTCGCCCACGCAAGAAATCGTTAAGCTCTTCAGGTTCAAGAAGAAAATCGATGTCTGCGGTTGATTATGAGAGGTTAAAGATTGAGAATGAAGTTGAATTGTTGAGAGAAAGATTAAAGGCTGTTCAAGAGGAAAGAGAGCAGCTTACGAGACGAGCATCTTTGCCTCCTTTGTCATCGTCAAAGGTTTTAAAGAAATTTTCCAAGACTCCCTCGTAAACAAAAAAAAAAAAGTTCTTATGTAATATAGCTTTCACTGAGACTTTTATTCTTGTGCCGTGTCTTTTAGGTTAGGGTTACGTCTGAGAAGCGAGGTTGGAGAATATCTTCCATGGACCTTCACTCTTCTTGAAGCTTTTTAGTTTTACGTGTTTTGATCCATCTCTATCGGTTTGGAGCTCATTGGATCAGATGATGTTCGTACTCGAAAAACCTTCTGCGGTTATTGTGTATTAAAAACACACACATGTGTACATATGCTTGTTTCTTGTTCGTTTATATCGACAAAAATTACGGTATAGGTTTTGTATATTTCCTTTTTTGGCAGTTTCGTGGAGTGGTTTTTAACAATAGTAAACATTTGTTGATATCTTCGGGTTTGAATCTCAAATTAATTATTAGGAATAGGATTAAGGTCTGACTTTCGACTCAGTGATTTAAATATTACTGCAGTAAAATTTGGACATGTGCATTTTTATTTTCAAACTTAAACTTCATCGAAAAAGTCATGCAACAACATCCAAATAAAACGATTGAAAAATATTTTGTGAATAACTCGGTGAGGAAAATAGACTAGAAGAAATGTTAATATTAGTGCGGTAGCTTTTCAATTGTCCGAGATAAAAAAAAAAAAAACTGTTATTGACTTATTGTAGTACTCTATCTAATGGGTTGAATTTTATTCTGAGCGTATGTATGATCGGGATGATATTCTACAGATTGTTTTTTTTTTTTTAACTTAATACAGATTGTTGAGATAGTGCATCTTCTAGCTAGGAGTTGAATAATTCTTATGTCTATGATTATATCCTCCAATGCTAATAAAATACATATTAAAAAATGTTGAATTATATCATATAATGTTTTCCCTTAGATTATCTTCACTTTTACTTTTAAAAATGTATATCAATATTATCAGTTAAGATTTTTTATATATAAAGGAAGATTTATAAACTAAATACTACAAAAATAGAGAAATATAACCAATTAAATAACATAAATAATTTTTTCTTTTGAAAAAATATATTTTCTATTCATCACTTGAACTTTTAGATAAAAGATAGATCTCCAAGTGATTGACAATTTTTTTAGTTATTATTATCATTTATATCTTTCTATAACTACCAAAGTTCTTTATTTGATTTGAAAAAATACTCACAAGTAGCTTTTAGTAATTAAATTTAGTTGAAAACAAAGAAAATAGACGGTAGATAATAACTAATAAATCAAATTTATTATATTTTAGTCGTTTTACAACATCTGCTTAATTTCACTAATCAAATGAGTTTACATAATCATCGTGTAAATACTTTATACAGAGGTAATGCCTTGATGACCACAGCGGTCATACCGTATTCATCATGTATTTGTGTTATATTGTTAAGATTTTAATCATTATCACCGATATGTTTTTTTTTTGTTTAGCATCTATAACTGATATGATTGAATTTGTTAAATTAGTAAAGGAAACAACGAAATGTGCCAAGTCAAACTTTGAATATCTAAAATTAAGTATTTGTGGTATCATAAACAAAATTCATATCTTAAGATATTAAATTTCCTCTTTTGAAATTATACGATTTTTTTATTTATGATTGGCCTATGTATAAGTATTGTCCTTATTACTTATTAAGTGCTGTAAACAATGATCTTCCCAAATTAATAAAGTTTTAAGAAAAAAAAAAGATAAAAGATATTCAGTGTATATAATTATTTATTTCCATATATTGAAAAATGAAAATCACATGAACGAGTAATTAATAACGGCACTCGTATTCCACTCTCTCACTCCTTTTTTTTTGAGGCTAGTAAACTACAATATTAGTACTTTTTCTTCGATACTAATTACAACTATACTAATTGTCATTAGCTGGTGCTAGTTGTTTTCTTTATCATCCACTGTTAACTGGACCATAAGTATTTTATGTAACGTATCTTAACATTAGACTCAGTATCATAACAATTCAAAGAAGAAAGTAAATTCATCATTATTCATTCTTATCACATATTATATGAATTCATAAAAGTATATATTAAAATTACACCATACTATAAAAAATGGTATATGTTTACTTATTTGTTTCTTAACATATCCAAGAAAACCATTTATTCACTTTATAGTTTTAATTTCTCCACGCCATTCAGCAATAACAGTTATTAACAAATACAACAAAATAAATATAAAACTATTATCATCATTTATATAAAAATATAAACTTGATATGTTTCCTTATTTATGTCTCTACTGTTTCCGTAAAACAATTTATTTGTTTATAGGTTTAATTATTCTACACCACTCATAAATAACGGTTAGAAACGAATACAAATATTAAATTATTATAATCACATATATAAAATATAAAAAATTTAACTGTTTATGTTTTTAACTTATTCGATAAAAAGTTTATTCAAAAGGAAAAAAACAATTATCACAATTCAATTTATAGTTTTAACTTTTTCCACCACTCAAAAACAATGGTTATAAACATATACGAAAAAGAAATATAGAACTAATATCATAACTCATATAAAAATAGAAAAGCTTGGTATATTTTTCTTATTTGTTTTTAACTTATTCCATAAAACCGTTTATTTCAATTTATAGTTTTAGTTTTTTTTCGACCTCTCATCATTAACGATAAATGAATACGAAGAAATTATGATATTTTTAATATAAAAATAGGGAAAATTTGGTTTAAACAAGCTCATTAAACTATATTTATCACCATTAAACATAAAAATACAAAATTATATTTCAAATTTTATTTTCTGTGGTCAATCTTGAAGATCTAAATTTGCATTAAAATAGAAAATTGTTTTCTTCCTTTAATTTGATATAATTATTCTCTTTCTTATCATCCTTATATCGTGCATATTTCCTCATAGCTCAATTCTCTCTCACCCTTTGGTAAAAATTAATAATTTTGACCTATTTTATAGCCACCCCATCTGTTATTTAATCTTCATCTGGGTTCCTTATTTACACATTCATACATACGCATCAACTTACGCGTCCCTTCATTATATTCTCTATGCACTGCTTCACCATTAAAGAGCAACCAAAGCTTTCATTTTTATGAATATTCAAGGGTTAATGGTTAGCAAAGGTGAGACTTTTTTTTTAATTTTAATTTTTTTTCATTTTTAATCTTCTCTATTATTTTATCATTTTCTTTTGCTGCTTCTTGATGTTGTTGTTGCCTCGCGGGAAACCCAAAAATGGCTTCTTTTCTTTTATAGTATTCATTTTCTCTGTTGCATCTATCGAGAAACCAAAGCTTTCATTTTTATGAATCTATTCCATGTTTGATCATATAAACAGAGAATTAATGGTATTTTAGAAGAAAGTTGTTGTTGGGCATAGTTTCAATAGATAGATGCCTGTAATGTATTTGTTAATATGCCTGTTCGGGGGGTTTTATCGGTTTGTGTTCCTACAAATCTCAGGCAAAAATACGTTGCCGGCGCAAAAATTCTTCTTTTTGACAGAGAGGGAGAGAGATATTGGGTGAAAGAGATGTGTCTCTGTTGTGAATCCTTAAAGTGTGGTTGCTTTGCGAGCACAAGTCCTTTTTACATTTAATATCAATCTGTCATATTCAGTTTTTGTTTTGCATCGAAGAAACAGAAGGAGGAGAAGAATTCATGAAGGGGGCTTTACAGCTTTTTCCTTAAAGCCTTTATTGTTTATTTTCTTGGACTCTGCAATCTCTTTTTGCCTCTTTACTGCTACATCGTAGTATATTTCTTCCTTCCAAGTTTTTCTTCATTTGCATCTTTGTGGATAATATATTCAAATTGAACTCCTGTGTATCTTTGAGTTTCTGTTTTATGGATGACGGTTAATTACACTCAGATGTGCAGAGCCTTAAAGTCTCTGACTTTTGTTTCATTAATAAGCCGGAAAGTAAATGCTGAAGAAGGTTTAGTGGTTGTTAAAGAGCGTAAATGACCTTAAAGTGTTTACCTTTTTTTTTTTTT
>VBRH01000182.1:45756-59303 GCA_014578085.1 Cardamine resedifolia | reverse complement strand
TTTTTGTAATGTGATGAAGACGGTCTTGGACGTGGGTACCGGGAGTGGAATTCTTGCGATTTGGTCAGCTCAAGCTGGTGCGAGAAAGGTTTATGCCGTTGAAGCTACTAAAATGGCTGATCATGCTCGTGCCCTTGTCAAAGCCAATAACCTTGACCATATTGTTGAAGTCATTGAAGGATCTGTCGAGGATATTTCATTGCCAGAGAAAGGTTTTATTCTGTTTTCCTTTTTCACTGCAATGAATAAATTAGTAAGTGTTTCATGCTTATTTGCAAGTAGAGAGAGCAAGGAGATTATGAATTCCTTTGTTGTTAAATGAGCCTATTGTTTTTGCAAGTAAGAGGAATCACATTGTTAGAGTTTTGGGTATTTAAAACTATGATTTTTTCAGAAAATCAGGTTCTAACTTTGTGGCTATAGATTGCGGCATTGCAATTTGGTTGAGTTGAACATGACCTTTAAGATATTACTCTACTTGACATTGTGCTAATATCTACATATTCATTTTTATGGGCAGTTGATGTAATTATTTCGGAGTGGATGGGATACTTCCTTCTGCGGGAGTCCATGTTTGATTCTGTGATATGTGCTCGTGACCGATGGTTAAAGCCCACAGGTGTCATGTAAGTGGTTCTTCTGTTGTTTTATTTCTAGTCTTTATTGAACATTAAAATTTAATGATGCATGATATACTTATGAGCCTGTGGCACTTGGAAACTTGATATATTCTGTAGCTATACTGTTAAACATCTTGATGACATAATGTTTTCCTCCAATGCCAGTTATAGATTTTCTTTTAAATGGTATCAACCAAATACATAAGTTGTGAGGTCATGTGGCACATGTTGCTAACATTAAAAATCAAATGTGCTTTGAATCCAATAGGTACCCTAGTCATGCTCGCATGTGGCTTGCACCCATCAAATCCAGTATGACAGATAAGAAGAAGAATGATTTCGACGGGGCAATGGCGGACTGGCATAACTTTTCGGATGAGATCAAAAGTTACTATGGGGTTGATATGGGAGTTTTAACTAAACCTTTTGCTGAAGAGCAAGAAAAGTATTACATACAGGTGACCTTCGAAATTCTTGTTTTCTGCAATTAATTTATCTTTAGCTAAGATTCTTAGCTGACAGATGAATAATTAAAAAATTGACTGTATTTTCCTTCACAGACGGCTATGTGGAATGACTTGAATCCTCAACAAATCATAGGCACCCCTACAATTGTCAAAGAGATGGACTGTTTGACAGCCTCTGTCAGTGAAATTGAGGAAGTCAGATCAAATGTAACTTCAGTCATCAATGGGCAGAACACAAGGCTATGTGGTTTTGGTGGATGGTTCGATGTTCAGTTCTTGGTTAGTTCGTACAGATTATGGTGTTGGATCATGTTGTATGTATGTTGAAGAAACTCTTACACTTGGTTTTTTCTTTTTTGTTTTTGTAACTAGGGGAGAAAAGAAGACCCCGCTCAGAAAGAAATCGAGTTGACCACAGCTCCAAGTGAGCAGTATTGCACGCACTGGGGACAACAGGTACGCACTGGTTAAGATCTTAAAGGTTGTTGTAGTTTCATCTTTAAAAAAAAAGTTGGAACTGAGAGACGTGTTATGATCTGAATCTGGCAGGTTTTCATTATGTCCAATCCTATAAATGTTTGGGAGGGTGACAATCTGAATCTTGGTTTGGTAATGAGCCGGTCGAAGGAAAATCACAGACTAATGGAGGTTGAGCTTAATTGTGAAATAAAAGAGGCATCTGGCAAACCCAAAGAATCTTTCAAGAAGACTTACTTCATAGAGTGATTATACAGAAGCTTTCCTTGGGGGTTGTTGGTTCTTTGTATCCCATGCATGAACCCCCCAAATGTAATGTTTTATTGCTTCTGTCAATTTTTTCTTCTGTTTAAACGAGATTGTTTTAACAATTTTCAATAGATTATATTTGGGTACTAGATGGACTACCCTTTATAATAGAAATATATATATATATATCTGTTTTAGTTTTTAAAAGAATGGATATACTTGTGTTTGATTTGATACTATGTAATATGTATTATATTTGTTTCTTTTATCATATGGTACACTATTACATTTAAAAGATCGAATTTTTCACAATTAGATCCTTGATTAAACATCCTTAACTTTTTTTGTGACACCTATTAAACATCCAAAACTTTTACCCTTAGTATAGAGACGATGAACTAAACAATTTTTGGCATAAACTTTTATCCTAAGTACACAATTATATTCTAAACATAAACTGGAGGTATAACTTCTTCAATAAATCAAACAATTTTTGGCGGTTATATAACTCGAACTAACTTCAAACCGTTCATTAATATTCTTAGGAATAATTTTAAGAGTATCTTTTAAAATTAGGTAGTTTTTATGTTTTTATTTGTATTAGGTAATTTTTGAAATTATGTAGTTTCTGGATAGTTTTTATGAAGAAAATAAGGGGTGAATTTTTTTGAAAACTATCCAAAATAAATCTAAATGGGCAAAAACTACTTAATAGCAAATTAAAACATAAAAACTATTTCCCCTAATTTTAATTAGAGATTCTTAAGAAAATTTAAGAGGTTTAATAGATTTCCACAAAGTGGGAAAATCTTAAGCATAGATCGAAATTAAAATAGAAAGAGAAAAAAATACTCAAATAAAAATTTAAAATATATTAAAAAAGATTTTTAGTGTAGCTAATTATGAATATATGTAATTTTTTTCTTTGATATTCATGTATATAATGTATAAATATTTAGTATAAATTTTTGTGTAATATTTGGGTAAGGAAGAACCAAATATTTGGTGTTACCCCCTTTGTCTGCCCCTCTTTCGGAGCCAATTTTTTCACTTACTTTCGTCGACTCTCTGACGGCCGCAGCAACAACGAATCACTGATATCATATCTCTCTCTCTATCTCTATCCGTATAAACTATATTTGATTAGATCCCAATTTTTTCGAGTGTCGATTCTTATTCAATCCTTGTCATGTGATTATTCTCCTAAGCAGCAACCTTTCGGGTTCTTCTCCTTGTGGGTAAAATCTCTTTATTCTCCTTTTGCTTTGATACGATTGTTTTGAGCAACTTGTTTTCTTTGTTCCTGATTGAGATAGCAGTGAGGCTGAGTAGTAATAAGATTTGAAATCTTAATCTTAGTTGTTTCGATGCCTAGACTTTGGATTCTGGATCTTTGGGTTGCTAGTCATTACAAAGTCGGATAATTTATTTGTGGGTTTTTCTTAGAATCCTGGAAATTTAAATGGTTCGTGAAAATTTCTTGACTTTTATGAGTGGTTTTTTCTTAGAATCATGGAATTATAATGGGCAGGTTCGATTTTCACATTATTATTCCGAAATTTTGAAGCTGGATGTTGATTCTGAATCTGATACTACCCAGTTCCAGTTATGCCATATTTGCGTTGATATTTCTAAGGTTTATCTATTCATTGTTGTGTTTTGCTCACTCGTATTTGATTATGTAGATGAAGTAAACAACTTAAATCACTCACCCTCCTTTTTCCTGGCTTTGAATTTCATTTTAGTTTGGACAGTAACTGATGGGGAAGAAAGCGAAGAAGAAGGCCCGAGCTCCAACAAAGGAGATTCAGACCACGATGATTTCCAAGAAGCTCTCTGAAGAGCCTAGTCAACCTGGAGAAATTGCTGAGGGGGCTGTTGAAGCAGTTAAAGAGAAACTAGCTTGTGTGCATTTCGATAAGGGTCTTAATTTGGATAAAGTGTTGGATAAGATTAAGTCTTCCCGGCAGATTAAGTGTGAAGTATGCAGGGAAGGGGTTCACGATAAGAGAGGAACTAAAGCCAAGGGTAATAAAGGGAATAAGACAATTTCTTCTTCTGACCCAAAATCTGACAAAAAAGCTATTTGGCTTTGTTTGGATTGTGGCTGTTATGTTTGTGGAGGTGTTGGTCTACCAACTGGAGCTCAGAGTCATGTGGTGAAACATATCAGATCGACGCGTCACCGATTGGTGATTCAATGGGAAAATCCTCAGTTAAGATGGTGTTTCCCGTGCCATTCGCTTCTCCCTGTTGAAAAAGAAGAGAACGGGGAGAAGAGAGATGTGTTATTGGAGGTTGTAAAATTGATTAAAGGACGATCTTTGAAAAATTTAGCTTCATCTGATATTGAAGAGCACTTCTCAGGAAGTGGCAGTGTCACTAGTGATATCAAATTAGAAGGTGCTGTGACTGGTGGTATAGAAGAAAGAGATGGTTATGTTGTGCGAGGTTTAGTTAACCTTGGGAACACATGTTTCTTTAATTCAATTATGCAGAATCTTCTTTCTTTGGATCAGTTGCGCGATCACTTCTTGAAGGAGGATGGGTCTGTGGTCGGTGGCCCTCTTGCTTGTTCCCTGAAGAAATTATTCACTGAAACGAAACCAGAGGCAAGTTTGAAGAGTGTGATAAATCCTAGGGTCTTTTTTGGGTCTTTCTGTACTAAGGCACCCCAGTTTAGGGGATATGACCAGCATGACAGCCACGAGTTGCTACGCTGTTTGCTAGATTCGTTGAGCACCGAAGAATCAGCCTTGAGAAAGAAGCGTGGTGTTTCTGATAATGATGAGAAACCTACTCTCATAGATTCTGTATTTGGAGGTGAAACTTCGAGCATTGTTTCTTGTATGGAATGTGGGCATTCCTCAAAAGTCTATGAGCCATTTTTGGATCTCTCTTTACCCGTACCATTCAAGAAAACCCCTCCTAAAAAGCAGCAATTGGTTTCTCGAGTAAAGAAAGCTAAGCTTCCACCAAAAAGAGTCCCTAAGAATGTGTCAAAGGTTAGTAAAGTTTCAAAAGGTCTCCCAACTAAGGCTATGTCGGAACTGACTTCTCCGGGAAAAGCTTTGGTTGTCACAGCTGATTCGGATACATCCTGTTCCATTTTTGCATCTTCTGATTATGGTTCGGCTTTAGAGACTCCTTCGGTTATACCTCTTGACAATAAGCAGGCCTCAGAAATTGTAACACAGAGTGATACTGTTTTCGATAGCTTCTGGTTGGATCTTATTGGACCAGAAACCTCTGGAGATGAGACGAATTTGGATATGCAAGATAATGGTAGTGATAAAGTCTCAACAATTGAGGCTAATCAAATTGTTTCCAGCCCAAATATTCCGGCCAATACCTCAGTTTCAGAGGATGACCAGACTTTGGAAGGTAACACAGAGAGGCAACCATCTGTGATGCAAGATAATGACGAAGTTGCAAAGGTGGCAACCATCTTGGATGAAAAAGATGTACGAGCTACACAGTCTGATGAATGCACAGGTACAAGCGGCATTTCTACTGAAATCAATCAAGCTAGTTGCATCAGTGGTGATCCTGGTTTAGGGGAAAGTTCTTCCTCGGTGAATCCTTGGGATGAGGAAGAGCTTCCTTTGATGGTTGCAGATTCGCAAGTTCTGTACATGCCATACAAAGAAATATCCTGTAATGATAAAACAGTCGCTGAAGGTGAGGGTGAGGCTTCATCTTCATTTGTTACTGGTGATCACGAAGCACAAAACAATGATTTTGTTGATTTTGGTGGTTTATTTGATGAGCCCGAGATTACTGAAGGACCTGTTTTTGGACCTCCTTCTAAGGCTGAAGCTTCGGGAGTTGGTTTTATGGCGTTCAGCAGCGAGTCCGATCCTGAAGAAATCGATGATTCAGATTCACCAGTGTCTGTAGAGAGGTGTTTAGCTCATTTCACAAAGCCTGAGATTTTGTCGGATGACAATGCTTGGAATTGCGAGAATTGTTCAAAAAACCTGAAACTCCAACGGTTGAAAGAAAAGCGAAAATCCAAAAAAGATGAATCAAGATCAAGCAACACCAGCAATGGATGGGTGAATGAGAATGAAATTGGAGTTTTTGGAGAAACTGATGTTTTGGCTGTTAAGGAAGATTCAAGTGATG
This sequence comes from Cardamine resedifolia, assembly GCA_014578085.1. Taxonomy (NCBI): domain Eukaryota; kingdom Viridiplantae; phylum Streptophyta; class Magnoliopsida; order Brassicales; family Brassicaceae; genus Cardamine; species Cardamine resedifolia. The sequence continues at coordinate 53,362 of VBRH01000182.1, read as the reverse complement.
TATGCAGTGTCAAGGATAACTCTAATGGAAGAGAAGCTACAAGTTCTCACTCAGCTAATGATAGTGAATCCGAAGGAAGTCAAGATGAAGAGGAAGATTCTAAGAAATTGATAACAGTAAAGAGAGATGCGACTAAAAGAGTACTAATAAACAAAGCCCCACCCGTCTTAACTATTCATCTAAAACGATTCAGCCAAGATCTGCGGGGCAGACTAAGTAAGTTAAATGGTCATGTAGCTTTTAAAGAGGTCATCGATCTGCGACAATATATGGACTCAAGGTATCATCTCTTCTTCTCTTCTACATAACCACATTTTGATCTGTCATTTAACTATAAATCTCCATCATATGAAACCGCTTCTTCGGTCTTTTGGTTCTTTCAGGAGTAGTGGAGAAGACCCGCCCATTTACAGACTGGCTGGATTGGTGGAGCATTCAGGGACAATGAGAGGAGGTCATTATGTGGCGTATGTTAGAGGAGGTCAGAGAGTTAAAGAGACTAATTCCTCCACTGTGTGGTATAACGTAAGCGACGCATATGTTCGTCAGGTTTCGCTGGAAAAGGTTCTGCACTCGGAAGCGTATATCTTGTTCTACGAACGGATCTGAAATAATTTTTTCCATTATACTGAAAAGGCAAAGAAGAAAAATAGTTTTGATCTTCTTCTCTACAGCTTTTGCTGGGAAAGTTTTTTGACGATCACATTAGATCAAATACCATTAATTTTGTTTTGGAGTTGTTAAAATTCTCATTAGATGTATTACCAGAAACATGTCTGAAAATATTTGAGCCTCTCAAAGGTGTTACATATTAAATTTTCCAAATATTAAACAAAATGAGTTGGTTTTATTGTAGGTGTAACCTAATAAGCTAAAGTTACAAATAAATGGAGTGACAAACATGTGATTGATTATCTCTCTTGGTGCTGCTTCTCAAAGCCAAAAATGGACCGTCCCAATTAAACTGGGTGATCCTTCCCGAAACCAAACCGTGAACTTGCGTACCGAAAGCTTAATCGATAGAATCAATTTTATTTCAATGTCGAGAACCGGAAACAACTGAACCGGCACTGGAAACAATTGAACCGGCCCTACGCCTTCTTCTTTCCCCAAGCAACGGACAGACTTCACCATTAAAGCGAAAGAAAAACGGGTCTGTGAGTGAAATCGAAGTCCAGAGATTGTAGCCATGGCAGGAGTATCGCTCAAGTGTGGCGATTGTGGTGCGCTTCTCAAGTCTGTCGAGGAGGCTCAGGAGCACGCCGAGATCACTTCTCACTCCAATTTCGCTGAGTCCACAGAGGCGGTGCTCAATCTCGTTTGCACTACTTGCAGCAAGCCTTGTCGCTCTAAAACCGTACGGATCTTCGAATTTCATCGCTCCATTTCTTTTTCTTCTTGATGAATTTACAAGTTGGCTTTTGTTGGTACAAGTTACACGCAGATCTCTTTGGGGTTTTCTTTCTCAGGGTTTCGAGTGTAATACATTTAATTTCGATTCTTGAAACTGTTTTGACTCTACGGTCTCGATTTGATGCGACTTTTACAACCTTTAATGGCTCTGTGGTTTCGAGTTGATGGAGTTTGACTTGAATTTTCAAGGAAATTGAGTCTTTTTCATGTCTTTCCCGCTGATTTGTTTCTAGTTAGAGCGTGAAGTTGGAAGCTTTACTCCGCATAGCCCTATTCTACCCACGTTGTTTTCAGATCTCAATTCTTTTGGGCTCTCTGCTTCTGTATTCGTCTTCTTCATCTGGTTGATCTCATGTGATTTCGCGCTTTTACCTGACTTTCTTTGTTTGATTGCTTGTGGGGTTTTGGTTTCTGCTATTTTTTTTATAGTTTCATGACAACTGTACTGAGATGCCTTAAGATCAGTGAACTGTCTTCTACTATGTCCATAGACTGGAAATAATCTATGCTATACTATTTTTATTATTTCTGATTGCTTGTCTTATTCTTATACAATGTGAAGGAAAGCGATTTGCACACGAAAAGAACAGGGCATACTGAGTTTGTAGATAAGACATTAGAGACAGTAAAACCCATCAGCTTGGAAGCTCCTAAGGTTGCCATGGAGACGGACCAACCCAATGATTCTAGTGGTAGTGGAGAGGCTGCTGAAGGTACTGTGCCATGTTGACGTATATATGTATTGGTTGAGTTTCTTAATGTGACTTCAACGTTACTTCTTACGGTCTCTCTGCAGAGATGGTTGTTCCAGATGTTGACAAAAATATTCTCGAGGAACTTGAAGCGATGGGCTTCCCTGAAGCTCGTGCTACCCGAGCACTCCACTACTCTGGTAAAACTATAGCTTGTCATGTTCTTCTCTTTTTCGGTTTTGGCTGTGGGCTCCTATGATAATCTTAGGTAAACCTTACTTCACGTTGTTTTTATATCCTGTAAAATGTTCATATGCATGACAGCTCCAAAATTTATGGCCACTGATCACAGCAGGGATTAGATTATGGATTTGAGTGTTTTGCTTTGTGAATAGCGTTTAAGCTTTTTCGTGTGCAATTGAGATCCTGAACACCTCTCTTCTGTCTGAACACTGGATTAATATGTAAACTGTCATATATTTCAGTGAAACTTGTTAAATTTTTATGTAAAAATTTGATGTTCCATGTCCTTTTTTCCTTGTTCGTTTCCTCATATGGTCAGGTTACAGTGTTACACAGTGAGATATGCTTCTTCTTTTCTCTCTATCTTAATCTTTGTTCTGATGTCAATCTGTACAATGAAATATAATAAATCATCTCAATCTTGAAGTTCTCTATCTTAATCTTCTCTGTTTCATTTTCTGTAACATAATTTGAATATCATTCCTTCAGGTAATGCCAGTCTTGAGGCTGCAGTTAATTGGGTGGTGGAGCATGAGAATGATCCTGACGTAGATGAAATGCCAAAGGTGGGTGTCTTGTTAATAGTTTATTGTCAGCAGAATGTCTGTTCTGAAATGTTTTTCTTCTTGATAATTGCACTCCATCTCAGGTGTTTATGTCTATTTATTTTGTTTATCAGCAATCGTATATCATGTTATATTAGGCATGTATGTGGTCTTAAAATAAGTTCATAGTTTCACTTACTGTATTGTCTATGTTGTTGACTGTTTGGCTAGGTACCTGCCAACTCTAATGTTGGGCCTGCTAAACCTGCTCTTACACCAGAAGAAGTGAAGATGAAAGCACAAGAACTAAGGTTCTATGAATATTCTATTTCTATGTCAATGCTTGTTATCTTTTGTAATGTGCACCAATGACATTACACTTTCATCATCCATAACCTTGACTTATTATTCTTTTTTCAACTAATAGCATGACGAAAGTCTAAACCAATTGTGGAAGATGATTATTTTAAAAGTCGGATTATATATTCCTAATTATTTGTTGTTCCACATCTTAGGGAACGTGCGCGGAAGAAGAAAGAAGAGGAAGAAAAACGTATGGAACGTGAAAGAGAGAAGGTTTTCCGTCTGACCCTTTTTTCAAAATATGTCATTCTAGAATGACTTAATCTTATGATGAATTGATGATACAACCATGTTTATTCTTTTCTGTTAAAATTAAGTTTTGCTCTATACTCCTGAATTCATTGGCTGCAAATTGGCATACATTGATTTAAGCTCTACTAGCTGTAATTGCTGTGTGTACGTATCGAAAGGAACGATGTTCTTGTAGAATGCGTTAGATACTTATTGTGCCATGGCTGACACTGTAAGCACTTTTTTGTTACCATCGTTTAACATGTCAGTATTTGGTTCAGGAGCGAATTAGGATTGGCAAGGACCTCTTAGAAGCAAAGCGGATGGAGGAAGAAAACGAAAGAAAACGGTTCGTTTTTTTTTTTTGGTTATAATCTTAGGCTTGTCAGCTTTATTCTTTTTTTTGTTTTTGTTTATGTTTATTAAAGTGACTACGTATTGGCGTTTGTTTCAGTATAATGTTTTTGCGCAAAGCCGAGAAAGAAGAAGAAAAACGGGCTAGGGAAAAGATCCGTCAAAAACTTGCAGAAGACAAGGTATCTTTAACACAGTAGATTTACATACCTATTGCATTACATTTTTATATCTCAACAAAAGCCTTGACAACTCATATTTACATTTTAACAGGCTGAAAGAAGGCGGAAACTCGGATTGCCTCCGGAAGATCCTACAACTGCAACTGCAAAACCCTCAGTGCCAGTTGTGGAGGAGAAGAAGGTAAACAAAATGTTTTCAAAAGCAAGTTGCATTTGTCTCTTGGTAATTGGTACATGCTTTTCTTGTGAAGACATAATTTTTTTTTATTGCAGGTTTCATTGCCTATTAGACCCGCCACAAAGACTGAACAAATGAGAGAATGCTTGAGGTCCCTGAAGCAAACCCACAAGGTAAATACGTTCAATATATATTCCAAGCAACAATAAGCCTACCTTACTCTTGTCGATCCAGCCAGTAATCTTTTTGAAATCGAGGAAAAAGGTTCAGGGAAATTTAGGTGAAATTGTGAGAGGATCATGTAAAGTTTGATGAAAAAGGAAATTTACTTGTTGCTGGTTCAGGAGGATGATGCTAAAGTGAAGAGAGCGTTTCAGACTCTACTGACTTACATGGGAAATGTGGCTAAGAATCCAGATGAGGAGAAATTCCGAAAAATTAGACTCACCAACCAAACATTTCAGGTAAACAATTTGCCATAATTATGTGCATCTAGTTTTACTCGGGTGTTAATCGAAGAATGTACAACACAATGAGATGATATGATATAGTCCAGTTTCTTACGAATCATGGTTGGGATGAAAATATAAACAGGATAGGGTTGGCTCACTGAGAGGAGGCGTAGAGTTCATGGAGCTTTGTGGGTTCGAGAAAATAGAAGGAGGAGAGTTCTTGTTCCTACCAAGAGACAAAATCAATACAGCCATTCTCAACTCAGCTGGAACAGAGCTCAATTCCGCCATTAACAACCCTTTCTTTGGAGTTCTTTAAATCGCTGCATCCTCTTCTTCATTTTGGTATTGTGTCAAATTATGAAACTGTATTAAAAATTTGAAGATATTACTGGCAAGTGACATTCTTTTTGTTGTCTTAATAAGTGAAAATTTGGAGATCAAAACTTAAGAGCTCTTCTGTTATTGTTTAATCCCTCTGGCTCCCTTTCTTTGTTCTTTCGTCCAAAGCGTTTAGAAGCTTATCCGATTAGGAACCGTTAATGTATGTCGAGCTACGGTTTAATCCGGTTTAGATAAGTAGACGATATATGGACCTTTGCACTGCGAAATCTGACCTGAGCGTTTTGGGGGTACGATGAAATCACTTTATCTTCTTTTTAAACCCAAGTCTTCTCCCGCCAAAATACCTTTTCCGGCCGATCGTCGATCCTCGCCGGAGGAGTTTCACTTCATATCTCTGATTCACGCCTGCAGAGACACCGTAGGTCTCCGCCGTGTTCACGCCCAGATTCTCCGTGGCGGCGTCCTCAGTAGTCGCGTCGTTGCTCAGCTGGTTTCTTGCTGTTCGCTTCTCAAGTCCCCAGATTATAGCCTCTCGATTTTCAAAATTTTTGAAGACAAGAATCTCTTTGTTTTCAATGCTTTGATCCGTGGTTTGACGGAGAATGCCCGTTTCGAATGTTCGGTTCGTCATTTTATTCTCATGTTGAGGCTTGGTGTGAGACCCGATCGGCTAACTTTTCCGTTTATACTCAAGTCTAATTCTAAATTAGGGTTTAGATGGTTGGGTAGGGCTCTTCATGCCTCGACTTTGAAGAATTTCGTTGACTTTGATTCCTTCGTCAGGGTATCTTTGGTTGACATGTACGCCAAGATCGGACAATTAAAATATGCCTTCCAAGTGTTCGAAGAAAGTCCTGAAAGAATCAAGAAGGAGAGTATTTTGGTATGGAATGTTTTGATTAATGGGTATTGTCGAGCCAGGGATATGCAAATGGCTACAACACTTTTTAGGTCCATGCCAGAGAGGAATTCAGGATCTTGGAGTACTTTGATCAAGGGTTATGTTAATAGCGGCCAGTTGAACAGAGCGAAGCAGCTTTTTAAATTGATGCCAGAGAAAAATGTGGTTTCTTGGACGACTCTTATTAATGGGTTTTCTCAAAACGGCTACTATGAAACTGCGATTTCAACCTACTTTGAGTTGCTGGAGAAGGGCATGAAGCCTAATGAGTATACAGTTGCTGCTGTGCTCTCTGCATGTTCAAAATCTGGTGCTCTTGGATCAGGAATAAGAATTCATGGTTATATTTTGGACAATGGAATTAAATTGGATAGAGCTATAGGAACAGCTCTCATAGACATGTATGCAAAATGTGGGGAAGTTGACTGTGCGGCTAATGTGTTCAGTAATATGAATCATAAGGATATTCTTTCTTGGACTGCTATGATACAAGGTTGGGCGGTTCATGGACGCTTTCAACAGGCTATCCATTATTTCAGAGAAATGATGTATTCCGGTAAAAGTTTTGTCCAGTCTAAGAATGTAGCTTGTTCTCATTTCTTTTTCCTTTGATTCATTGAGTTTAATTTCTCATATGTGTGATATGCATGCAGGAGAGAAGCCAGACGAGGTTGTGTTTCTTGCGGTTCTAACTGCATGCTTGAACTCAGGCGAAGTAGACCTGGGACTTAATTTCTTCGATAGCATGAGGCTTGACTATGCGATAGAGCCCACGCTGAAACATTATGTGTTGGTCGTTGATCTGTTAGGTAGAGCAGGGAAGTTGACCGAAGCACATGAGCTTATAGAAAATATGCCGATAAATCCTGATCTTACAACATGGGCTGCACTCTATCGTGCTTGCAAGTTGCACAAGAGTAACAGAAGGGCTGAAATTGTGTCGCAAAATCTTTTGGAACTTGATCCAGAGCTTCGTGGTAGTTACATATATTTAGACAAAACACATGCGGCTAAAGGGAAGTATCAAGATATAGAGAAAAGAAGATTACTTTTGCAGAAGAATGTCAAAGAAAGATCCTTGGGGTGGAGTTACATCGAATTGGACTGTCAATTGAACAAATTTGCAGCTGGTGATTATTCTCATAAGCAAGCACAAGAGATACGTTTGAAGCTTGAAGATATCATATCGGTTGCAACTGAGAGAGGATACATTCCAGGAGCTGATTGGTCGATTCATGACATTGAAGAAGAAGAGAAGGAAAATGTTACAGGAATCCATAGTGAGAAACTGGCTCTCACACTTGGGCTTCTTAGAACTGTTCCTGGCACCGCCATAAGGATCGTTAAGAACCTTAGAATCTGCGGCGATTGTCATTCTTTAATGAAATATGTTAGCAAGATCAGCCAAAGAGATGTTCTACTGAGAGATGCAAGGCAGTTTCATCATTTCAAAGATGGAAGTTGTTCATGTGGTGATTATTGGTGATCCGTAAGGCGCCTTCAAGTTCGTCAACAACAATGATTCAAACCAAAAAGAAGAATGTGTTGTTCAGTAACATCCCAGCCTCAGCTGCATGAAAGTTTTGTTTATCTATGGCGCTTTCCAGGAGCACACAGTGGTCGGAAATAGAACAAACTCATGATTTCTGAGACCTGACAGCGAATCAGGCCAAGGGGTTATAGCTCCATTAAAAAAAAAAAAAAAAA
>VBRH01000182.1:23373-45713 GCA_014578085.1 Cardamine resedifolia | reverse complement strand
AAATTGGAGTTTGAGAAAATCTTCACAGGCCTGGAAGTGTGAAAGAGAAGGGACTAAGGTGGGTTACGTACTTGTGTTTTTGAGATGGAAAATTCCAATTCTTTTCTTATAGACAATATAATAAGTTTGATAAGCTAAGATTTTAGTGAGATATTATGGTTAAGGAGATGTTAGAATATGTAGTTGTCAAATGTATTATTGAAGACAACGAAACACATGGCAGTTGTATGTGAAGCAGAGCTATCACATGAGAACAAATACCAGTCTCCAAGGTTAACTGGGCCCATCCCTTTTGATGATTATCTTGTGTTTGTATATCACTTTATATGATAAAGTTATTGTTGCTTTTTTTTGTTTTTGTTAAATAGTTATTGTTGTTTTATGTTATTACCATTCTAAATTAGATTATTTTGTTGACAACAAAAGTTACCTTTTAATTTTTGCATGCAAGATACAATCCAGTTATTTAGTAGTGTCTAAAAAAATTCAGTCTTTGAAGAATTCTTTATTACCGAGCACTGAAAATCTCATATTATACGAAATTATGAAAAGAAAGGGATAAATGTGTAAAGGATGAAGAATATTGAGGCTATATTTTGTAATATTAATTTGCCCGTGACCTTTCTCTGAGAAGAGAAGAAAAATTACGAACTTCCATTTCCATTAAATCACCGACTCGTAGAACCTTTCTCTCTTCTCGAAACTTGGAGGATTGGATCTTCGCGACTTTGAATCGATCGAGCGATCCATCAAACCCTAGAGATGGTGAGGAAAAAGGTTCCGGAATGGCTAAATAGCACCATGTGGTCTACTTCTCCTCCGCCGTCTTTCAACGACGATGGTCTCCTCCGTCATTCCCCCGCCACTAAAATTTCATCGATGAAAGAAGAGACAGAATCGATTTCCGTTGCTTCCAGGGTTAATTCTGCTCCTCCACCTTCTTCCACCGCTTCTTCGGTTCCATCGCCGTTACCTAGACCGCGCAACGGTAGCAGTATCTCTGGCGGTAGTGGCGAATATGGAAACTCCGTTGGTCCTTCTTCTGAAGACTTTTCCCGCCAGGCTCATGTCACAGCGGAGGTCAATGAAACCTTCCTTTTTTTGTTTTATAAATGCATTCTTCCTTTTTTTTTGTTTTCTGAATTTTTTCAGTGATTGGTTTTTGTATAGTTATCGAAGAAGGTGATCAATATGAAGGAATTGAGGAGTCTAGCTTTACAAAGTTTGCCGGATTCTCCTGGGATCCGTTCTACTGTGTGGAAGGTGAGTATTACTATAGAATCATGATTTTGGTCTATTTGGTGAGCATGCATAGAACTGAGACTGACAAGTCTTATCTCTATACTTTGCAGCTTTTGCTTGGTTATTTGCCACCTGAACGTTCACTCTGGTCAACTGAATTGAAACAAAAGAGATCCCAATACAAGCACTATAAAGAGGAGCTTTTGACGAGTCCTGTAAGTGATCCTGCTCTTTTGCAGTGTTGAATGCTATCTCTATCTAAGTTGATTTCAAGTAATTGGATTTATCTAGTTGTGTTATGTCAAGTGTATATTATCCTCGCTGTTTGTGAATTGAACTTTGTAAGTCCTTTATCATCATCTAGAAAGTTTCTGTACACAACTCTCTTTTTCTTTAAATTTGTTTGTACCTCTAAATGATTCTGTGGTAGTCAGTCAGAAATCACATGGAAAATGGTGAGGTCAAAGGGGTTTGACAATTATGAGTTGAAGAGTGAAAGCCGATGCATGCTTGCCCGTTCCAGAATAACTGACGAGGACCATCCTTTAAGCCTAGGGAAGGCGAGCATCTGGAATACATACTTCCAGGTACTACTATATCTTACATCCTGGGCAGCTCTTTCATTGTTAAAATCTTTTAGAAAGACCTCAGTGCATTACTTAACGACATGATTAAAGGTATTCAATTTGTCCACCAACTCCAACATCAACTATTTTATTAATGTAGGATACGGAGACCATTGAACAAATAGACAGAGATGTCAAGCGTACACATCCAGACATACCCTTTTTCTCTGCTGAATCATCGTTTGCTCGTTCTAATCAGGTAACCCTTTTTTGTTCTCATTTGCAAATTTTCACCTATTGCTGATTAATCATAGCTCAGTGACGTTCCCATTTACATGTCTAGGAATCTATGAAGAATATATTGCTTGTATTTGCCAAGTTAAATCAAGGCATCAGATATGTTCAAGGGATGAACGAAATTTTAGCACCTATCTTTTATGTATTCCGTAACGACCCTGATGAAGATAGTTCAGTAAGTAGACTCTGTTTGTTTCTTTCATACCCTTTAAATTACATTCACATGATAGGGTATACAATTTCAAGATAACTGTGCCAGTCTAGACCCTCAATATTTTCAAGATATCACTTCTTCTTAAGTAAAACAGTATCAAAACTGTTTCTACTATATGCTATTTCACAAAATTACAGATAAAAAAGGAACATGTATTCTATTAATATGAATGGACATTTTTGCCTTATTTTCTTAGAAGATTGGTTAAGTTATGGCCTTTATTCCTTAACCAACCTTGTGTTTGGTCTTATCTCATGAGCCTGAGTCAATTTCAGATTAACTCTGTTCAAAATATGCAGAATCATGCTGAAGCAGATGCATTCTTCTGCTTTGTTGAATTGTTGAGTGGATTTCGAGACTTCTACTGTCAACAACTCGACAATAGTGTGGTGGGAATCCGATCTGCAATAACAAGGCTCTCACAACTTGTTAAGAAACATGATGAGGAACTTTGGCGTCATCTAGAGATCACCACAAAAGTAAGTGATCGGTTTTTTTTTTTCTCTATGTCTGTGTTTTGTTGATAAAATTAACCATATTTGTCATTCTTCTACTGTAGTTCTTATAATCTGCTTTGCGCAGAAGATAAATTCCAGTGAACCCCTCAGCTTACTTAGTATTCTTGTTCTCTAATCCACAACATAATAAAAATGGATTGGACCCTCTGAGATTAACATGGTATAGATTCTATGGATTACAGGTAAATCCACAGTTCTATGCATTTAGGTGGATCACACTCCTCCTTACGCAAGAGTTTAGTTTCTTTGACTGTCTTCACATATGGGATGCACTCTTAAGCGACCCTGAAGGTCCTTTGGTAAGATTGTAATATCTTCTCCCATCAATAGATGCACAAGACTCATTATAATTCTATGTTTCAGCAATGTTTTACTCATTGAATATATGATGTTTATTTGAATGATAGAAGTCAGTTGATCTTATTGTTGCAGGAAAGCTTACTAGGTATATGTTGTGCGATGTTAGTACTGGTGAGGAGGAGGCTAATCGCGGGGGATTTTACGTCGAATATGAAGTTACTTCAACACTATCCAACTACAAACATCAGCCATCTCTTGTATGTAGCCAATAAACTTCGTTCCAAAATGTTAATGTAAGTCTTTTTGTGTGTTTCTAACTTTTGATCAAACCAACTTTTAGTTGCCCATTACAATTATAGTACAAAGCCTTTTTGTTTTGCCTTTACACGGGACATTCGCTTTACTACTCACAATGTATGTTTATTTGTTACGGTATCGTTTTGGAGATTTTCCGTGTTTGTTTGTGCCACGGAAAGAATGATAGGTTAAGTAAGCCAGTTAATAATGAATTGAGATTGACTTCTCAGAGTTCGAATTTAGAATGTTCTTAAGGTTGTATCTTAAGGTAAACAACGAATATACCAGCTTAATATGTATGAAAATTGCGCCCCCGCCAGATAAATCTTTAAACCAAATACTTTAAAAAATAGAGAATTAAGTATAAGTATTACGAATGGCATTGCCTAATTGGATTATAGTTTTTTTATTAAGGGTACAATTGTAATTAACAAATAGAAATAATTATTTAAAAAATTTTGCATTACAGTTTTTCATATTACATGTTAATCTATTTGATATCATTAACTCTATATTTAATTTAACTTATCATTTTTATATATTAATTTTAAAAAAAAATCAAACATTATGACAAATTTATTTAATATTTTGATTCAATATGGTTAAATTAAAACTAAATGTAAATAATTAATTGCCTAAAAGGAGTTAAATTTCAGTCTCTCACTATATTATTGATTCATTTGATATTTTTATTTGTTTTAAAATATTTTTGTCTAAATGTTGACACAGAAAAAAAAAATTGTCTAAACGCAACTTGTAACCTAATAATTGCACGTAGGCTTTTTATTTTATTGGGTTTATAAATATTTGACCAGAAATAAAATAGACATGGGCTCCCTAAAAAGGCCCGAAAAGCTTAGTTAAAAGTTAAAACATGGTCAAAGCCGGTTGCGTTTTTTTCCAATTTAAAAGTTCCCTCACGCGCTCAGTTTATTAATTTTAGCAAATCCCGTAAATTCCGCAGTTTATATAGTCCACAGATTTCGCGGAGGTGGCTTCGACGCGCCTACTATGCGAGTGGGTAAGATACTTGCATTTAGGAGTTCGATAACAACGCGCATGACATTTGGGCTGACTTTATTACTGCCCATTAGGCTACAAGTAGCATAATGATAGGCCCACTTAATATTTTCAAAAGGCCCAACAGCATAAATAAACTATTTCGACTCAAATCCAAAACCAGAGACTTCTATCTTTTCCCCGACCAGAACAATGTGGGCTTTTTTTCTTCTTCTTTTTTTATGAAGGGATAGAACAATGTGGTTTTAAAAAGAAATATATAACATCTTTTAAAAGTTTCGAGTATTGTATAATAAATAATTTCACGATCTTTTCTAAAGTAGATTTATTTTTCCGTAGTAAAGAGTTAAAATTATTTAGTAACTAAACTAATCTAACTACTTAAAAAAGTTTTTTTGGTTTCACAAAATATTTGTCCTTTTTAAAACTAATTTCCCCAAGAAAATCCAACAAACAAAATAATAAACCCGCACCAGCGGCGTATTGAATGCAATAATGTGTTAACAAAACAATGTTTAGTTGTTTACCATTTATAATTGAGGACCTAAAGATTTAAAGAAATAACTAAAAAGAAGCTAACACAAGAAAAGTCAGAACCAATGCAATAAGTGCTAGTTTCAAGTTCAAAGGTAAAACTGTTTCTTTGTTTACTCGACAGAAAACGATTACCTACTAATCAAGAAAACAAAATCATTGACACGCGTGTTCAAAGGCCTGTGGAGGTTGTGGCTCGTCATCTACGGCCATAGCCGAGGTGGTGGTTGCTTGTTGGCTTTGTCCTGTAGCTGCTGCACCCACAGCAGGAGATGCTGTTGAAGTTGGTGCATCAGTCAGAGACAGAACCTCAGGCTCATGCGGACGCAAGTCTCTGAGAAGAACAAACCCTGATGGAGCTAGCTTCACCGGTACATATCTGCTTTCCTCCATCAGTTTTATGTATTTCTCCTGTGAGGGGACTACACGCGCCGGGTTCACTAGAATCTCAAACGTTGCTTCTGGCTCAGCCTTCTTCTCCACCGTTGTAGCTGTGCTATCAACCTGACACAGTAACATAGAGAATCTATACTTAAAAGGGTTCAAACAGGATCAAGAGGATTCATCACGACCATGAGATCGTCTGTGTTTTAGATTCATAGCAGAAACTAACTAAGTTGGATATATATTTTTTACCTGCATAGACTCTGCTTCCTTTTCATTAGACGTTGCTATTCCTTTTCCAGCTCCACTTTCATTACCAGGCTTTTCAGCATTAGCTTTCTGCTCTGCTTCTTTCTTAGCCCTGGCTTTAGCTTTGGCTGAGGTTGAGAGCACAGCAGTTGGCAATTTGGCGGCGGTGTTCGCAGTAGCAACCGTGGTTGGTTTTGGATACTCAAACAATGATGGTTTTGCGTGCGACATAAATTCAAACTTTGGGACTTTGAGATCATAGTTCAATCCGATGAACGCGGTTGGTGAGAACGCCAAGCTTATGAAGTAAATCAATGGGTACCAATACCAAAACTGGCTGAAGACAGCAAGACCAATGACCGCAGTGACTTTGTCATGTTTTGTCTTAGAGAGCAGTCTAATCGTCACATTCCTACCACCAGCATCAAGAATACCTGAAGCCAAAATTGCTCCCATCTTGCTCATTGTATCTTCATGCTTGTCAAGTATTATCTTCTCCAGTTGACGCCTGCAAAAACACAGAAAATTTTAGTCTTCAAAAGAAACTATTCTCTGACCCGTTGATGAAGAGATCAGAGCTTCACTAACCTAAATGCTCCAACGCGAGAATCGCTAGCTTCACTGATTTGGACCATCACCATGGCCATCGCAATCAGAGCACCTTGACGAACAAAGTCAACCACATCTGATGTAAGTGGCTCCAACAAGGATATCGCCTCACTCAGACCAGTGCCTGCACAAGAGATGCCAACTGCAAGAGCTGCGCCATAGCGGACATGGGGATTGTATGACTCGGAAAGAAGGGATACAATACGGGGAGTCTACAGTTAAAATGTTGTGCAACCAGTTAATGAGTGTAAGCATGCACAAGAGCTCTAAAGGCACTGAAGAAAAGGAATATAGTGTCAAAAAGTTATTGAGACAAAAAGAATATGGAGTCACCTGCTCTGGATCAGAATATAAGACAAATCCAAGCGCAAGAACAGCAGTCCTCCTGACATCATCACTGACATCAGAAACGGCAAAGTGCAGAAGTTGGCGGATGGCTTTGTTGTTTGCGGTTCCACTGTATGCCAATGCGAGTGCATACATTCCACCATAACGGATGATCGGATCTTGATCTCTAGTCATCTGCTCAATCAATGTATCTGCTCCCTCTTCTCTACCATATACTGTGAGAGCTATTCCTAGAGCCAATCCCCTAAACACAATATCGGATGTTGGTTATTTAAACATTAAAAGAAATTACCATGCACCCGGCACATAACCAAAAATATCCTCCAGACTTCAAATTACCTTATTATCTTCTCATGTTGAGTCTCATGAGCATAAGCGAGCATCTCACTAGCCTTATCGGTTGCAGTTCCAACTAACAACAGACCCATGCTGATACCAGCAGCTTCACCAGCAACAGCACTGTCAGTGTAAAGTAAGCTTTTGATATCATCATATATGTCTTCATCAGCTGTCCCAAGAGCTGCCAAACCAAGACCTAAACAAGCTCCATGTTGAATAACCTGCACCCATATTTTTCCAAATGAAAATCAGATCTGACTTTTTTATGGTGATATAACGAAAGACTATATATAGACGAGTCACCTCATCACTAGTGCTGCGTAGGCTATCACGAAGAAATTGCTTGATTCCCTCGCCATGGTTGGCATGAATAAGGCCAAGAGCATATAAAGCACCCCCTTCGGAATAAGGACTCCCACCACCACCTGCTCCTCCTTGAGGCAAGTATGGGGCCATCAGTGACCTGCCCTGCTGTAAGTGACCCCTATGAATAACACCTAATCCAGCTGTAGCACTAAACTTAGCCCAATTGGTGGCCCTGCTTAGCCAATCCTGCCAATTCAAAAATGAATGGAAAAGAAAAGAAGAATAAATATTATGCCACATCGTTGACGTTGAAACAAGTTAAAAAGAAGTGATAGAGAAAGTAAATTTTTACCAAATTCTCCCTGAGAAAAGTGTCAACTGTCGTTCCAGCATGCATTATAGCGTTAGCATATATTGTAGCACTGTGACATACACTGTCCCGCATCTCGACGGACTGTTTTATTGTCTTCAGGATCAGCAAGTCCGATCTACAGACAAACAATGGCCATCGCTGAAGCATGTTACTATCTGGAAGAAACGACTTAAGAACAAAATATCCTTTCACGATATAAAAATTTAAAAGGAAAATTAACTGTCTCACTTGTTATGGCTGTAAAGAAACTGGAGGGTCAGCTGAATTGATGTCTCTCCAGATAGAATTCCCTTAACCTTTGTTAACCTCTCAGCGTACACAGTGTCAACAGGATCTGTTTCATGCTCAATTATCTGAGATGGAGTTTCATCTGTCATCTGGACATCCCCTGCAGTGTTATCAGTTTGAGCAGTAGAGGTTTCAACGACTTGAACTGTTTCTACAGGAAGGGTCTTGGGAGCTGGAAGGTGATCTCTAACACTCAAGAGAAATGCCTGGTGCTCGTTCTCTACAAGATCGAAAGCGATTTGCAATGCCAATAGAGCATCATCCTTGCTCTCTGAACGAAGAAGCTTCTCCATAATGCTTGCAACACCTTGCGGTTCATCCAAGAACATAAGCCATTGACAAATATTCAAATAATCAGGAGAAGCCAGCTTCTGGTAGACATTGACAAGTAACCGCAGAACCTGCAAGAATCAAATAAAGTAAGGATGTTATCGTTTACAAATCAACAGTAGATAAAATCACTAGAAAAGTACTACAACTAATGTAATGAATTATAACTACGCTTGAGAACAATATGTCTACATGACCATAATATTTGCAAGGAAAGATGAAAGAAGATGTATTCTAATCAACTCATAGTAGCATTAATGTTCTGTGACCACCGGACGCACCTCATGTCTATATTCTCTGCGGTTAATAAAAGAGTGGGAGACATTGATGCAGTATGATAAAGATTCCAGCAAATTTTCACTCTTCGTGATCGCTTCCTCCAACATATCCAATCTCCGGCATTCTATAGCAATGCCCATGGCTTGTTGATACTTTCCGTCAGTGATACACCTGCAAAACAGAAAATTAAGTAAGGACAATTGAATAACTAAGAAGACAGTAAATTTATTTTAAAAAATGGGCGTCCCAATTTTATACTTGTCTAGCATCCGTTCAACAATGGCCTCCAATCTGGGGTCAATTTCCACCACCTCATGTAACTCGACTGCCTTTGATCTGAGAATAGTATAATCATCTATTGCTTTGGCTAGAAACAAAAACAGGAGCATCTGATGAGTAAACATTCAACATCAAAAGTTATTAACAGTCAGAACACTATCAGCAATCTTATCATGTGTGTGCGTAATTTCTTTCTCCGAAACAATGTTATTAAAAGAAAATGGATGTGCAAATATGTGTCGCATACTATTTGCTTATTCTTGCATATAACCAAGTTCGTAGGCTTGACTTTCTGGATATTATAGGCGTGGATATTCGAGCTACTGTCAACTGTCACGGATCTGGGAAGAAAAAAAAGGAGAGGATAGCAACAAACAAACTTAAAAATCCTTACCTAGAAGAGTATGAACATAATCAGAATCCTCTGACACATCAAATAAGGATGCAGCTTCAAGGGCATAGGACAATGAAGCTTTAAGCTCACACAAGTAATAGAAAACCTGAGACAGGATTCAAAAATCATCCTTAATTAGAAGAACGTCAAGCTCTGAACTTCTGAACGTCAAACACAATTAACAAACATGTGCTCCTTCCTCAAGTAACATGTAAGTTAAACAAATGATAAACTGTACCTTAGAGATCACCAATGCTGCAAGCTGTCTTATAGGCAGATCGAAATGATCATCTTCATATAAACTCTCTCTACAGAAAAAAATAAAAATGTCTATTAGTCATCAATGTAAGATCTCAAGCTCGCAGTATCAGAAAACAAAACACAGTCATGAGCATAATTACCATGTTCAAGAAGAACTCTGTGTGACACAAAACAACTCTCTCCATAACTCATATAATAATGGTCACTCAGTACAACTCACTGCAGAAACTCTATAAAGATAGTAATTCCTAACCTAAACTTTTCCTTTCCCTATCCCAAACATCAAATCTGCATCGACGCAAAGATTTTGGAATTTTATATGCCAATCAAGAAAAAGTACTTAAAAGTTTCAAAATCCAACAAGATTTTCCGGGAATTATCAGCAGGAGAAATAGATAAACTGAAAGGGAAAGAAAAAACTAAGAAACAAGAAAGCCTTGGTAAGGGCGAAAAAACCGTTAAGAGAAAATACAAGATTGGGACACTATTGGAGATCTCGGGCCAAAATTGGCCAACCAATCTGTTGAGATGTGAGAGCGCTTGAAGTTTCAGTGAAGGATGGGTTTCGTTGAGCATTGCCAGTACACTGCTCGCCGAACTAACCATCGCCGTCTCCATTTGACGAAGAACCCTAATCGGAATCAAAAAAACCCTAGCGGCAGAGAAGAACAGATTTGATAATCGGAATAAAAAACCCTAGCAATCAGACGGAAGAACAAGAATCGATCTTCGACGAATCTAACAAATTTGAGAAAAGAGTTTCAGTTTTCAGAAGTCGAGAGACTGAGATAAGAGGGAAATACGAATAATCGAAAATTCTCAACTTATTTATTGAAAGAAACTTACCCGTAATTATGAAATGCTCCCGAATTAATACTGTTCTTATACTTTTTTCCCCTAACGTTCTGTATATTGTTTTATAGGTCCCTCTGGTTTCAGTTTCTGGTTTGCATCATTGATTGATGACACCTAAAAAGCTAATAGCTCACGAATAAATGAAATCACATTTTAAGTTAAAATAGTTCAATATTCCATAAATTGACATGGCCTATCCTCCAAACATAAAGCGAACAAATTTGGCCACATCTTTTATCAAGTCGAATTATTTTCTAGAAACAAAATTTCTCTCAAGAGTTAACACCATAGAGTTAATACTGTATGAATGTGTACACACAAACCTCAATTTCGGCTTCTTGTTATGGCCAAAACGTTTTTCTTTTGTTATTGGCTTTTAAAACCTCTACAACCTTCAGATCAAATTTTAAGTTAATTATGATATGAATGTATGATCAAGATAATTCAAGAAATATTATATATTATATAATAATTGGTGTCATAAGTTCCCCAATTCTTCAACTATATTTACATCATATTTTTCTCTTTGTGTTGGATGAGATCAATAAGGCAGTTGGGCAGACAATGAATATGTCAAAAAGAAAAAATGTCGACTGACCGTTGAAACATCATTTAACTATTACTCAACATCAATTATATCCTAGTTTTCGTACAGGTTGAACCGGGCATATTTTTGGTTTACTCGATACTCGTTCCTTGCCATAACCAAAAATATGGCAAGAAACGAGAATGGAGTAAACCAAGTGATCCGATTTATTTAGACTACGTACAGTGCACATTGACGAAAAGTTATATCACGAGCTCTCACTATAAGTCTCTATAAATACTACTCGCAACACGCAATTTCATATATAAAAAAACATCCTCTTTGAATAGCTTCAAATACTGAAATACAAACATTTTTATAATTTCCAATAGTTATGGGTTTAATCTCCCGCAAAGCTTGTGTGTTTGTTTTGGTATTTGCTTTGGTCACAGATTTTACAATGGGAGAAACAGAGGTTGGTGATGACAAGCACTTGTTTCCTCACCCTCGTCCATTCCCCCACAAAGATGGCATCTACAAGAAGGGCTTTAAGAAAGACTTCGGCGGCTTAGGTGGTGGAGGTGGCGGTTGGATTGGAGGCAGTGTTGGAGGCTTCGGTGGAGGAATAGGCGGTGGGTTTGGTGGTGGTCCTGGTGGCGGAGCTGGAGGGGGAGGAGGATTCGGCGGCGGTGGAGCCGGAGGAGGATTTGGAGGTGGAGCCGGTAAAGAAATTGGCGGTGGAGCCGGTAAAGAAATTGGCGGTGGAACCGGTAAAGAAGTTGGCGGTGGAGCCGGTAAAGAAATTGGCGGTGGAGCCGGTAAAGAAATTGGTGGTGGAGCCGGTAAAGAAATTGGTGGTGGAGCAGGTAAAGAAATTGGTGGTGGACTTCCTGGAGGAATCGGCGGTGGAGTCCCTGGAGGAATCGGCGGTGGAGGTAACTAAGGGGTTTGTTACCGTTATGTGCATTGACTAGGAGCTATAATCCCATGCATGTATGAATGTTGCCATTTAAGAAAACTAATTCATCAAAAGTTAACTAAGTAATAATAACTGAAATGTGTGTCGTTTATCTTTTAGATCGAGTCAACTGTATGCCGTTTCCCCCTTTGAAATTATTGTATTTTGCTACTTCATGTAAAATAAAGTGAATAAAACGATTTATAGTAAGACTAGGTTTTTAAAGACTATTTCTGACATTTGAAATGGTTTTAATATAAGGGAGCCTTGAGCATTTAAATGGAAAGAAGAAAGACCTGTCGTTTATAATCTACGAACTGTTCTAATTAGCTACAAAATAATCACAAAGAAGTTACATTCTCGCGGGTAAACGGTAGTAGAAACCCGTCGTTTCATGAGTTGAAAACTCTTAACGGAGAATAATATCGGCTTACAGCAAAATGACTCCAGAGAGAATATTCCCAGATCCACCGGTTTGGAAGGGTAAAATGGTAAATTTGTAAAATTCTCCGGTGAATTTGCGAACCTCGTTAAGTAACAGAGGATTTGCAAACCGGGCATGATTTACTCCGTCCTAGCCATGGATCAATGCACTGCAAAATACAAATAGTATGATTTTCTAATTTTCTAATCTTATAAGAGTTTTGGTTTGAATCAGTAAAGATCCTTACATCTTTGTGGAATTTGTGCAAACACGGAAGATGACGTATGGTGTCTCCGATCGTCGGTGTTTCCAGACAAATAACACAAGTTTCTTCAAATTTATCACTCTGCAAATTACACATTAAAGAAAGCTTTAATAACAAAATGTTGATATGACAAAAAGAAATGGATTTTACAAATGAACCTTAAACTTACTTGAACTGTGGACTCTGGCAAGTTGTTAATGCGATGAGTAGAAGCACCACCATGACGATGGTTATTTTCATCAAGAGCTATCAGTAATTCATAATCATCTCTGTATCGAAAAATGTTAAAAGATCAAGCTTCATATATTGAAAAATCATAGTAAAAATTATGAGAAAATATATATCAAAAAATACCATACTCGGTAAAGTCACGATCCATATGAAGAAGATTACTATTGGTAATGGAGTGTCCAAAACCATTCTCTAGCCCCTCCAGAAAATTCAATCTCTGTAACATTAAAAGGGTAAGGAGAATTATTAGCTTTTAGTTTTACGGTACTTGAAAAACATCAGCGACATTCGGGATATAAGCAGAGTTAAAGAAGAGTACCGATTCTAAGCCCATATCATTTGGGAAACTAAGATTCATAGCTCTGTGTAATGAAGCAGGTGCACGGCCTAAACGATGACCTCGACCCAGTGATGGTGCTCTTAGAGAAGCACGAGCCTGTGGTGGATTCAATCGCCTCCTTGAAGAATGTTGTTGCAGTCGTGCTTCCAGGCGACTTCTCCCACCTGGGTTTGCTGCATTCTGTAAATGATATCCATCGTCATAAAGCAACGATTAAGATACTGAAGATGATCCTAAAGGCCAGGTTCTTTCTAAGTGCAAGTTTAAGAAAAAACACATCCATGTTTGGTGATTATTAGTCTCATATCTACAAACAGAAAATCGAAAGAACCCGGTAAAAATAACACTAACACAGGAAAGTGTTCATGACTTACGGTATTAGAGCTTCGGGTATTACGAGTCGAAGCATGACTAGAAGAAGCACGGAATGAATTCTCTTCTTGTTCCAGTAACATGGCTATGTTTACATCGATCTGTCCCATCGTATGAGGTAAATAAGACCATTAGATCCCTTGATTAATAAAACGATAGAACACATAGAGGGATATCCAAAAAAAAAAAAAGAAACACTCGAAGTGTACCTGCTCGTCTCTGATCATCGTCGATTCTTGGTACAGCTGTTCTTGCAGTTCACGGGCCAATATCTCATCTGCTTCTATTTGTCTTATGTTCACATCAGCTACATTGTTTTCAACACGTCTAGGACCCCGAAAGACCCGTACTTCAGGAGATGAATCTTCAATTTCCAACACTTGTGTTCTGTGTCTTTGATGATTCTGAATTCTTGGTTGCCCTGAACCAGATGGTTCCCCAGAAGATCCAATAACATTAACTTCTGGCTCATTTGAAGCCCTTGAAGTAGTAAATCCATTTTTCTGCCGTTGTCTTTGTCTAGAATCTCTAGATTCTCTTTCAACAGCACCAGTTTCATGCACGTCAAGTCTGGAAACAGAACTACAAATTCTGCGTGCATCACTCTCTTCCCTCTGATTCATTTCGTGGTCCATATTCAATTTCCGGTGGCGCGTACTAACCCACCCCTCTGACCCATCTCTACTAGCCACCCTATTTGCATTACACACAAAAAAACACACACTCTATTATCACAAAAAGAAAGAAGAAGAAAGAATCATCATTTTGATATCCATTCAAACATCTAAAAAAAGAGAAGAAAAGAAAAATATTACCTGCTACAAGAAATTTCTGGTCTTCTTCCTCTAGGTCTTCCGTGAATATCATTTTCAGAAACAATCTCTCTTATGCCAATCGAAGATGCAGTTGTAGGAGCTATTTCCTCTTCAACAGTAACTGTCTCCTTGGAATTGGTATCAGCTGCTTGTCTAGCTCTAGCTGCTATTCCATGTGGAGAGATGCAGCCATGTCTTACCAATCTTTTCGTGCCTCTGTTCTGTTTTTTGTCACTTGAAAGATCAATTGTTTCTCTATTAGAAACAGATCCAGATTCTACTTTTTCTTTACCCTTATTAATATTCCCAGGCAGCATAAAAGAGTTATGATCACCTCGTAAAGGAGAACAACCATTACTTGTGTGAAATTCTCTTATATCTTCAGACGGTAAGCATCTCGATGCAGCAACATGAGCTTGTCCATGACATTGATTTAGATTTAAAACCGGATTTCTCTCCACACGAGCCGCGCAAGGATCAGCAGAGATGGATTTCCCTTTATCCTTCTCAACAGCCGTTCTCCTAAACAAACCACGGGAGCGATGTCCGTTCTCAGTTTGTGTATCAGAATGATCCCGGTTCTCCCCAATTTCAGGGACTGGTCTGGTTCTACCACTAAGATAATTACGGTATTCTTCTCTCTGATATCTTACTGGTGCTTCTGGAGAATGTGGCCTTCTCTTAACCTCTCGGCTTATAGAACTACGTCGTACCGGTCTATCTGGAGTATCAGGTATGCTGATAACCATGTCAATATCAGTGTTCTCCATCCTGAAACAGTTAACCGAAAAAACAAACAAGAAAGAAATTGAAGCAATGCTAGCATCATCGTATAATTAGCAATGAATTTTTCTGATTAGAGAGATGCGAATTTGTGTGTTTAAGGCTTTTCAAAACATAAACCCCAGATTATACATTAAGCAAACACTATTTCCCCAGCTTAAGATCACAGAAGCAAAACAACTAAAATTACCAAAAGAACTATTTCAAGCAAATTACAGAGAAATAAACAAAAATTCAAATGCCTTCGAAATAATTGTGATAAAAATTGGCTACGAAACTAACAGACTAGCAAAAGTTCGAATAAATTTTAGATACACCAACACGAAAAAAATATCTTCCTCCCCAGAAAAAATTATCGTAGAGTCCAAATCTATCGCATATACAAATACAAAAAGAAAGAAGAAATTACCCGATTGAATCTGTGCCCAAAGTGCGAATCGAAACCCTAATTGTTCGATGAGAAGCAATAGCATCGATCCTATCTGCTCTTGCTCGGGGGAAACGGTTGGACCTCAGATAATTCCGGGTCGGGTAAGGGACTATTGGGTCGGGTTTTGGATCTCAAATTGATGATGTTAGACTTAGATAACTAAACTGGGCTAAGGTCCAATAAATTGGGCCTTTCGACGTAAACAAGTCGTGCAGAAATCGGTGGCTTTAGGTGTAATTAATACTCTCACAACAAGAGTCCAATAGGTACCCCACTTATTTTATACCATGCTTTTGAAATAGTCAAATTCGATTTTATCTTTTCAATAACACTAAATTTGAAGTGTTTCAAATTTCAGCACATTACAAACTGATATTAACAATTTGATTACTTAGTATTATGCTGAAATTCATAACATGTTTCCCTTTCAAATATAGTTAGATGTTTTAAAGGGGTTTAATATTAATTATAGAAACTATTTTACACTATTTTAAATAAATAAATAGGAAATTTTGAAAATTTGGCATTGCAGGTGTTTGTGTTTTTTTTTCAATTTATCTTAAACATTAATAGAATAACAAAAAGGATATAACTATAATTTTAATTATTTTATTTTTTAGAATTTAAAATTTTATTATAATAATGTAGTTCAAATGTTAATATATTTTAGTAGTTTTATGTTAACATTAATTGTAATTGTTGTCAACCAATCAAAACTTCTTACAAGCGCACATATTTCATTAAGCGTTCTAAAACGTTTTAAACTGCAATCGCATATGCAATTTCTCGCATTCACACAAATACCTATTGCGTTTTAGGCAGTCAACCATGCCTTCAGTCTATCTATTAGCTAATTAATTATCCAAAATATACATTATATTATAATTTACACGCGTTGAACGCCCTCATCATCACGTAACTTTGACAAATATGTGACAACGTACTTCTTTGGGATCTTTGTAAAAAGAAGAAAAAAATGTACGTCTTTGGGATTTGTTTAATAGCAAAATTAACAAACCATAGTACAATAATCATTTATTGGGATAATCAAGTCACCAATTGCTTCAAACCCAATTATTTTGGCGGTTTCTCGATGAATTATTCGAGGAAATATCCTTTTTTCTGCTTCAATTTGGCCTTCTCTGCATCCATTAAAAACAAAAAAAAACAATACTATTTGTTTGGTAAAAAAATAAAATTCACCAAACTAATGAGTTACAAACTTACAATCCAATTATAGTCATTCGTTTCTAATAATCCTAGTTACTCTATTTTATGCTGATTTTTGTCTTTCAAATGACAAATCTGACTATTATTCATTTATAATTTCTCAATCGACTATATGATTATCTATTTTAATCTCAATCTGACTATTATTCATTTATATAATTCCTCAATACTTTTTTTGTCGTAATAAATTTCGAGGAGCTTTTAACGGTTATCATATCTAATAAGGTCTTCCCAGATTCCATGTAAGCTTCCCGACCGGACTTTGAACCTTCCCATTAGAGACAGCCAAAGGAACCGTGTCCATCTACGGTTCCTCTGCCTGTAATTATTCCTTTCTTCCTACTTCACATCATCTCTCTTTGTTTAGATCTCTTCTTCTTTCCACGAATCAATCTTCTCGAGTGGGTTTCCCCGATCGGGGTCGGATCTGATTCCTCGGAAGCAACGAATCTCGAGTCTCCTTTTGTTTTGGCTTTCGGGGAAAAGCGAGAATCATTTCCAATAGATAAATTTCCTTACTTGTTGGTAGCTGATTAGCTTCTTCAATTCGTAGTTGGTCTGTTCTTCTTCTTGATCTGGGGGTATAGAAAAAAGTTTCCTTTTTTTGGCAAATTTTATTTCTGGGCTTGAACTTTGTTTAGGAGTTGGAATTTCGATCTGTTTTCGGGTTATCAGTGATTGAATTTAGGATTCCTAGTGTCTTATATCTGTTCAAAGTTGTCGGCTTAACTCTACGCATTTGGGGATTTTGCTTGGGTTTTGGGTTTTATCTCCAATTTTTCAGATTTGTTTGCTCTATTCTGATATTGGAGAGTTGTAATTGGGTTTATGAATTGGTCTAAATTTGTAAACTTTACTTGTGTTTCTCAGTTGAGAAAGGGTTTTAGGTTTTAAGATGATGGAACTTGAGTTGGGTTTCTCCTTGTGAAAGATTGAGTCTTTTTAAAGCTTTTGTTTGTTTATATCCCACTACTGAGATATGGCAAGCACCATTGATGTTTCCAAGTATGGTCATAGTCCTGTTCATCACGCTGTGGTCACCAGAGATTACGCCGGTCTCAAGAAACTATTATCCGCTCTTCCACGGATGCGTGATCCATCCGAGGTCAAAAACGAAGCAGCTTCTGTAGCTGAAGAGACAAAAGCTGATTCAATTGCAGCTGTGATAGACAGGCGTGATGTTGTCAGCCGAGACACGGCTCTTCATCTAGCTGTAAAGCTCGGTGATGAGACCTCCGCAGAGATGCTTATGGCTGCAGGTGCTGATTGGAGCTTGCAGAACGAGCACGGATGGAGTGCTCTTCAAGAAGCTATTTGTGGTAGAGAAGAGAGGATCGCTATGATTATCGTTAGGCATTATCAGCCTCTGGCTTGGGCTAAGTGGTGTAGGAGGCTACCTCGGCTTGTGGCTACGATGCATAGAATGAGAGATTTCTACATGGAGATAACTTTCCATTTCGAGAGTTCTGTTATACCTTTCATTTCTAGAGTGGCGCCTTCGGATACTTACAAGATTTGGAAGAGGGGTGCGAATCTTAGAGCGGATATGACATTAGCTGGGTTTGACGGTTTCAGGATTCAAAGATCTGATCAGACTATACTTTTTCTTGGAGATGGGTCAGAGGACGGTAAAGTTCCATCCGGTTCTCTCCTTATGATATCACATAAGGATAAGGAGATTATGAATGCTTTAGACGGTGCTGGAGCTCCTGCATCAGAAGAAGAAGTCCGTCAAGAAGTGGCTGCGATGTCCAAGACGAGCATTTTCAGACCTGGGATAGATGTTACTCAAGCTGTTCTCTTCCCGCAGTTAACATGGAGGCGTCAAGAGAAGACGGAAATGGTTGGGCAATGGAAAGCAAAAGTGTATGATATGCACAATGTAGTTGTTAGTATAAAATCAAGGAGAGTACCAGGTGCAATGACCGATGAGGAGCTTTTCTCAAACACTAATCAAGAAAACGACACAGAAAGCGAGGATCTTGGAGATATCTTGACAGAAGATGAGAAGAGGCAGCTAGAGTTGGCACTCAAGTTGGATTCACCGGAAGAATCTTCTAATGGTGAGAGCTCTAGGATTCCTCAGAAGCATAGTAGTTGTTCTTTCGAGGATCGAGAGATTCCGGTAACAGATGGAAACGGGTATTGCAAACAAGAGAAGAAAGGATGGTTCAGCGGATGGAGGAAACGAGAGGAAGGGCACAAACGAAGTAGTGTTCCGCCAAGAAATTCGCTTTGTGTCGATGAGAAAGTAAGCGATCTTCTTGGAGACGACGATTCTCCATCTCGTGGAGGAAGACAGATAAAATCGGGAAGACACTCAACGGTTGAGACTGTTGTGAGGGACGAAAACCGAGGATTAAGAGATTCATCAAAAGCTTCAACATCAGAAGGCAGCGGAAGTAGTAAGCGAAAGGAAGGGAACAAAGAGAATGAGTACAAGAAAGGGCTTAGACCAGTTCTCTGGCTTTCTGAGAGATTCCCATTACAGACAAAAGAACTTCTTCCATTGCTCGATATCCTTGCAAACAAAGTCAAAGCAATTCGGCGTTTGAGAGAGCTTATGACCACGAAGCTACCTTCCGGAACATTCCCAGTCAAGGTCTGTTTATATTAACCATCTACGATCATCATTTTTAGTCCAGTTTTTACTCATTTGATTTGGATCTTTAATTGCAGGTTGCTATTCCTGTGATTCCTACGATTAGAGTACTCGTCACTTTTACAAAGTTTGAAGAGCTAGAAGCTATTGAAGACGAGTTTGTTACGCCGCCATCAAGTCCAACTAATGTCAAAAACAGTCCTAGTGAAGAAACACAGACATCATCAAGCTCATCCTCCTCATGGTTTCAGTGGATCAAAACACCTAGCCAACGTCCATCAACAAGCACGAGCTCTGGAGGTTATAATATCGGTAAAATCGAAAACGATCAAGACCCATTTGCAATTCCAAGGGGATACAATTGGATCACATCTGAAGAGAAGAAAAAGAAGATCCAAGAGAAGAATAAAGCTAAGAAGGGTAAGTCATCATCTCAGAACAGCTGAAAACACACAAGTAAGAAGATCTTTCTTTGTCTCTGAAAACATAAAATACTGAAATAGGACCAATCTAGCAGATTATTATTACTGGTAAACAGCAAAAAAAAAATCGAACCTTTCTCCTAGTTCTTGTACTAATAAACCAGGGAAAAAAAAATTCAATTAAATATAGTTTGGGGGGAAATTGAGGAATGATGTTGGTTAATGTTGTTGTGACTTAATATTTGCTTATGATTCTTTCTTTGTCTTTTGGTTTTAATCGTTGGAGAGATGTTATGATTATATCTCTGTATCATCATCTTGAAATAAGCTCAAGTTGATGGCTATTCTTGAATCAACTCATTTCATACACAATGCTAAGAAAAGTAAAACAACACTCAAATGGATAAATAATGTCATTGGATTATACAGACACCACAGAATTTTCTCTTAGAATTGTCCGCATGTTCTCCGTCCTCCGAGGCGCTGCAAATAAATTCCACTAACGCAGATTAATGTCCTTGTACCGGATTAAAGTAAACTGGTATAATTAACGGTACTGTTTCGAATAACCAAAGTTAACCAGCCGACTTATTTAAAAACAGGTAACAATACATTATTAACCAAAATTAGCGAAAAACTAAACCAAATCTCAGATTTCATTCAGAACAAAACCGAGGAATTCCAACATTAAAAGAAAGAAAACCGATCATTTAAATAGCTTTTCAAAATAAGATACCATTAAACCGGCTATCAACCAAATTTGGATTTCATTCAGAAATCAAAACCTGACCGAGGAATCCTAACATCCAACTACAAAAGAAATGTTACGGCAAACAAGAGCAACACATATGAATATAAATATATGTACGTATAGATTACCTAAGCTCAAACTCTTGAACATGAGCAATATCTTTGCCATGAGCATCAGGCCAGCTTACTTTCCTCTGTTCCAAGCTTTTCTCCACCTCCGTCTTCATCTTGAGGTTGCTTTTGAGACGGCAAGGCTCGCTAGAGACGGCTGGGCAGCTTCTTCCGCTGTGTCTCTTAGGCGGCTGATGTTGTCGCCACCGTCTTCCTCCTCCTCGGAAGCCAAGATCATCTTCGATGACTTTGGTGTCCGCTTTACTCATAATGTCATCAGAACAAGTAGTTCTTGTTGGTAGGTAACAAGACCGTACCAAAGCGGAACACTTTTCTCTTGTTAATGTCGCCAGGTGGTCCAAATTAATGATCCGATTCCGCTCCAACTCAACCCCTAGTACTCAATCGAAACAACTTAGACAAAGAATATCTTTTAACTAAAACAAGAAAAGGAAAAAAACTTGCGTTTGAGGTTTATGCATGTGATTAGGGTTTCAACAAGAGACTTGAAAGAGCATGAGAGATGGTAATAAGAAGAAAGACATGAGAAAGAATAAAGAGAGGAATTAGTTTAGTGTTAATAGTGAATGTTTGTGGGTTTAGGCAATGATGCATTTTTGGCATATGGGAGCCTTTGTGGGGTTTCCTTGTTTTCTTAATTTTTCAAGTTTAGGCTTGCAGCTTGCTTTAATTAATAAAAATTGAGTTTGTATATCGTATCAAAAGCACTAATTTTAATCATATATACTAACACTATATATATAATTTTTTATTAACTAGTAACAGCAAACTGATTGATACCTAACAACCTTGAGCAGTAACGTTAGCTCAGTATTGGCCAACTAACTCCTCTCGTAATCTCATTGTGAGTATATAATATTACTAAATATATTTTTCTAACAATTAACAAGGAGCAATCTGGTCTGAAACCCCAACTAAATAATTCAGCCCCTTAGTGAGTGTATAATACTATATAAAATTATTTAAGCCATTTTTTAATTCTCTCTCGCAATACTATGAGATCCGTGACGAAACTGTGACTAACGAATTATATTTACCCTGAATTTAGTTATTCACTTCATGTTTACTATATCAAGTTATTATATCTAAACGACCGAAACGACCGAAAGTACTAAAATCTAACAGAAAATTTTCACAAATATTATCACGGTTCAATTCACATGACTAATTTATTTAAAAAACTAGAAAAATCTCAAGTGGTCACTAGTAAATGTCTAAGCTGCATCAACATTTACATTTCGACTTCTAACTGTACACCAGTAATACTTTCGATTTTCTATTGTTTGTATGGTGCACGCATCAATACATGTGTCATTGTGTATATAATAATATACTATGTATAGTATGTATACACACAACATACTACATTTAGTAAATTATATATTGTACGAAAATGAAAAGATGATGAAGGTTTGTTATGCATTGGGCCACAATTGGTAATAATAACAGCCAACAAAGAAGGCTGAGGCGTGGCTTTGGTATGAATCATCATGATGATGTTTCCATTAACTAGCCTATATATATCATTTTTATTATTTTCTCCGCTCTGTAATTTTCACCATTTTCAAACAAATAAAACAAAAAAACGTTTCAAACTGTTTTTTGTTTGTTTGATAAAAACGTTTCAAACTGTTCTTAGTTTCTTTTCAATTCGGATCCATTGGTAACTTCGTATAGTTTGGCTACTGCCGGATTTTCTGTGACAGGTTTACGAACATTTTAAACCTGCAATTTGTTTATATACAGTATATATATAGATAGATATATATATATATATA